>CM050163.1:76994972-77064972 GCA_027410445.1 Discoglossus pictus
TAAATTTGTTAATGCATATATTTTCCACACTGTAAAATAAAATAAAGTATGAATTTGTTTTTGGTCTAAAAAAATTTATTTTTCGTAATTATTTTTTTATTATTTGAGCTTAATTCTTACATTCGGTAAACATTGTTGCTTTTATTGAAAATGTAAAAATAATAACAAACAGGTGATTTTTTACAAATAATTATAATTTTAAAAAATACATACATTTAGTAGTTGTACACTGTTTTTTTTTCTTTGACTATTTTTTTAGATTTAACTTAAAATTAATTTTAAATTTATATATACATTTCCAAATTTTACTACAAGATAGAAACATAATTTTCTTGTTCCTTGTCATTTTGATTAATTAAACATTTTACTATCCTTTCCAATTTAATTTCAAAGTACCCTAGAAGTCACAGTCATATATAGCTGTTATTCTGTAATAATATATATTGTATTTTTTAGGCCACATCTTTAAACCAATCTACAGTCACTCATAAATTTGTGTCACCGTGTTTATAAAGTCAACTTATACTATATTTTCAAATCCACTGAAAAATAATACTTAAATTATAAAAGTGAAGCTTGTAAGGTAGTATGTTAATTTTTGAGTGCATGTAATTGAGTGTTAAATAATAAGGAAGATATTTAGTAGACATAAAAATATTATAAATTAGTAAATAATATATAAAACACTTGTATTCTAAAAAATACATCATAGATAAGTTAAAATAGAGCATACCAACACATTCAACGTAAACTCATATTTGAATAACACCAGGCCCATATAATTTAAGGAATGGTGGCAGAAGAATGTTATTGTGAGTTTTGATATGTTCATTGGCTTTCCTGTCTTCTGACTGCTTTGGTGGTAGCATGACCTTTCCACCTCTCTGTCATACATCTTGATGCTCCTTGTCTGTACACTGATTATTTTACTTATATATCCCCAACAAACCAGAATGCAGACTCTTATGTGGATTTGCTCTGTCATGTGTCCCCTGTACAAGTATAATACAAACCACACTCATCATGTGTTGAGTTGATATTAGAACTTGTAGCAATGCAAATCTTGTTGTACATATTAGGGGGCACTATACTATCAGCCATATTAAATTCCCTCAATGTGTAAAACCGTAGCCCATAGCGTAGACCGCAAGACTTATGGCTATTAAATTGGCCCTGTAACCCGCTAATGGCGGAAAAACCCTACGGACTGTCATAATTTGAAATCTGCAGCCGCAAATCCTTTGATCTGTCAAGCCCCTAACTGTTATGTTCAAAAATCGCTATTAAATTGCTACAAATCCACTGCCGTTCAAACCCGTAACCCGCAAATAGAGCCGAAAAGCCAACGGGTACTAGAGAGGACCTGCAAGAGGATTAAAGTCCTATCCGTAGCACTGTAAATTCAAATATACACACACTACTGTATTTTTAATTAATGGGAAAGTGATGTTAGGTATTAAAATTAATAGAATAACATTCTCAAGCTCGCAAATCTGCGATATAAAATACTTTTATTTCTATTTAATTTCTGTGTTATATCGATCCCGGAACTTGCATGGACTAGAATATCATATTTACTGATTTATCAATATTGTATTATTTCTGGAATGTGTGTCCGATAGAAACTCGTAATTCAAACCCGTAAGGCTTTGAAATCTGACCTCCATTTTTCAGTGACGTAATGATGACAATCTCCTTTGCCATTGGCTCAGTCTAAACTCGTAATTACAGGTTTTACTAATTGATCATGTTCACGGCCGCACATCCAACGTGCACAAGAATGGTTTACGGGCTTGTGTCTACGGCCCGTAACTAGCAGGATTGTTCAATTAATAGCTCTGTAACGCAGCCGAATTTCAAGGCCGCAGCCTTTGCAGGTGTGCCGATGCTGTTACGGGATTCAAATTTAATGGGGCTGTATGTGTTCACTGGCTGCCCGCTACCCTCTCCTATGACCCCAAGATACAGGGTATGTTGTGGGCATGTTAGTAAGCAATAATATACACTCATCTCCCCTTTCTCATAATGACAAAAACCTTACCCCGAGTTAATAATGCATGGCAATATTTATCATGTATTATCATTTCAATTATAGCAACATTCTATTAAGGTTTTATTTACAGACATTATCAATAGAGAGAATATTAAAAGCAGGAGCCACAAGTTAAGTTTTATAATAATGAGTCTAGCTGTGGAAATGTCTTCATAAATAAAGTAGAAAATATCTTCATATTCCTTCAATTTTCATGTCAATTATCTTATTAATTACAATTATAAAATAATATAATACAAAGAACAAACAAAATGGAGTTGTCTATGTAACACTAACATACTTTCTCGTTGACTCATTAAAGGACTACTGAAGAACTACATTTATAGTATGCAGTTTTGAAGAATATGATATTTGCAAAATTAGTACAGTATTTAATTTTGAACCATTGTATTCAGTTTTGATTTAATTCTGACAGACATTTTGTCTTTTGTAAGGAATTAGAAACCTAACCTTTCTCTATAAATATATTTATGTTCCTGCTTTGCAGGGCTGATACTGTTGGTGTTTTGTTACATATTTCATAAACGTGAAGATTTTACCAATGTGGTGCTTTAATAATTCATATCCCTCCAGTCTACAGTATGAAGAAAGCAAAATGGCACCTGTAAATACACATTTCCTCTTTACCAGCTAAGAATATGACTTGATTCATACAGAAATATCTTTATCAAGGTGCATTTTGATATCTACACGCAGTGGCAGAGATAGAGAATGGAGGGCCCCCCCCCCAAAAAAATTGCCCCCCCCCCCACCCAGGGGGATTGTAAAAATGCTTTTGCACTGCTGCCCTTTACCAACTTACTCAGTGCCTCTTTGTATGACTTCTTCCCATAACAGCTTCCCTCACCAAGAGCACTTCCCATAACAGCACCCCTCCCCAAGACCCCTTCCCATACCAGCATCCCTCACCAAGAGCACTTCCCATAACAGCACCCCTCCCCAAGACCCCTTCCCATAACAGCATCCTTCACCAAGACTCTTTATCATAATAGCACCCCTCCCCAAGACCCCATCCCATGACAGCACCCCTCCCCAAGACCATTTCTCATAACAGCACCCCTCCCCAAGACCTCATCTTATAGCAGCACCCCTCCCCAAGAACATTTCTCATAACAGCACCCCTTCCCTAGACCCCATCCCATAGCAGCACCCCTCTTCAAGACCATTTCCAATGAAAGAACCACTCCCCAAGACCCCATCCCATAACAGCACTCCTCCCCAAGACCTCATTTTAAAGTATTTCCTCTCCCCAAGACCCTTTCGATTTATTGTGAATGTCATTACATTTCACATAAATTATTAAATCTCAGCATAATAAATATTATCTTTATATGATATACTAGCGACTTGCCCGTCAACAATGATGGGTTTATTGTAAGGCTGGAATTGCTGTTTGCCACACAATATAAGGCTTTTGCTCCTCTGAGCACCTTTGGCGCTCATTGCAAGCCCCGTGTTGCCTTTGGGGCACATTCCGAGCCTCTCTTCCGTGTACTTGAACTTTCCTGCTTTGCACTGATCACCTTTGGTGCTCACCGCGAGCCCCACGCTGAGAGCCTTTGGTGCTCATCGCCGGGGTTGCAATGAATGCCTTTGGCGCTCATTGCAAGCCTCTCCTGCTCACGGTGCTCATTGTGAGCCCCTCGATGAGCACCTTCGCCGCTCATCTCATGGCTCACAGTGAGCACGTTCAGCGCTCATTGCGAGCCTTTCCTCCCGTCTACTGTATACAGTTTCAGAATTGTTTACGTTTTTCTTCTGCCATTTTTTTCGACGATTTTGGATTGACAAAAACCACCAGTCCTGCGCCGTACACGGCTCGCCTCGCTTTGCGAGGCTACGCAGATGAGGCACTAATCCAGCCTAAGTCGTGCGCCGTACACGGCACACCTCGCTTTGCGAGGCTCGCGGTTGCAACCGTGCTTTGTGAGGTCGCAACTGCGTTACCAATAACGCAAACGTCACCAACACTGACAACTATATATGTGATATGGAGTGTGAATACTTTATAAAAAGGGTTAATTGTAAATAGCAATTATTTCCTTGAAGCTGGTAGTGTATTGTTAGTGTCCTAAATGCTGCATAGGCTACCTCTTTTGGAATTAAATTACAGTAATTAAAAGCTATTGCAAAACATGAACAATCTATTTAAATAAATTAAACAATTAAACTAGCTTCATAACATTTGTATTCTCTGGTTTTACTACATGTGTTTTGCAAAACCCACTGCTCTTTGATTTGTATTGTGTTCAAGTGGATTACCTTTGCTAGGTGTATTGCACCCAATATATCGCTCTATTAAATTCCAAGCCCAAAGTGGCAATGTGATCACCGCAACGGCTGCAGGCTTGATATGTGGACGAGTTACAGAGCTATTCAATTAGACCATGACGCAAATTACGGGCTTGAGGCGCAAACCCATAAAAATTCTCACGTTGGATGTGTGGCCGTGAACATGATCAATTAGTCAAACCCGTAGTTACGGGTTTAGATGGAGCCAATGGCAACAGAGATCGTCCTTATTACGTCACTGAAAACTGGAGGTTAGATTTCAAAGTCTTACGGGGTTCAATTACAAGTTTCGATCGGACCCGCATTCCAATTATAGTGCACTATGAATAAATCAGTAAATATGATATTCTATTACATGCGACTTCCATTATATGTATTATCACATTGATTGCCGGGATCGATATAACACGGAAATTAAACTGAAAATAAAGTATTTTATATTACGGATTTGCGAGCTTGAGAATGTTGTGCTATTAATTTCAATACCTTACATTGCTTTCCCTTTACCTATAAGTGTGTGTATATTTGCATTTACAGTGCTATGGATAGGACTTTGACCCACTAGCGGGTCCTTTCTATTACAGGCTTTTTGGCTCCATTTGCAGGTTACGGGCTTGAACGCCAGTTAATTTGTTGCAATTTAATAGCGTGATTGGAACATAATTACGGGCTTGACAGATCTTGAAACATTTGCAGGCGCGCAGTTCAAATTTGCACCTACCGTAGCCTTTTTGCTGGGTTGTTTTATGGGGCCAATTTTATAGCCGCAAGGCTTGTGGCCTACGTTATGGGCTACGGTTTTCAACGTTGAGGGAATTTAATAGGGCTAATAGTATTTAAGTAGTAATGCCTGGTGCAATAAACTGTAGATATGAATTCACTTAAACAAAAGACTCAACAAAAGCTCTGGGGTGGAGGCAAGCCTAAATTATGTAGTAACAGTGAAAATAATATCTGCTCAGGTTAATAAAGTTGGTTGCTATTGCTATTTATATATTTTTTTTGTACAATTATACTTCACTGTTGTAAAAAGGCCTTTCAATGCTTTATACAAAACGAAAGGATGTATGAGATGCATTTTAATGGATACTATTATCAATATTATCAATAAAGGCAATAATCATTGCCTTTATATCTGGACAATAAGGGAAAGAATGTGTTATGTATATCAAGATTTTTAAAAGTAGTTGTGAGGACACTGATTTTCATCTTGATATTCTTATTAAAAACATTTATCGAGCTTGTATTGTCAAGTGAGTATATATATATATATATATATATATATATATATATATATATATATATATATATATATATTTATTTATATGCTGCACTTCCTACTACAGCCTGGAAAAGTTGGGAGGAGCTGCAGCCTAAAGATGCAAATATTTTTAGCAGTTTTCACTGTAGGTTCTTACAAAAGATCTATAAATTGAATTTTTTTTTTATCTGATCTTAAACATCATAAAATCTGATTAATTACCGAGGTATTTTAATTACAGCTAACATTACTCTCTCTGCATATGCTTTTATTGTACTAAACAGCTTTTTGCCACTTGGACTGTATTCTCCCCCCATCCAAGGAGTAGTTTAGCATTTGTAACTTTACAAATATCTTCTTGTTCTGTTGATCTTGTCACTTTATTTTTGTGCTGTAGAATTAGATTGCAAGCTTTGCAGAATAGGACCTGAAGAGTATTATCATTCCATATTACATTATGTTCAGTGCTTACAATGTTAATTTGTTCTAAGATTATCAGAGTATATTGAAAAAATGTGTAGTTGAATGATGCTTAAATGTAATTTATTGCATGCACACTACATATGGGATAGCGTTATGGTATGTAAACACTGTATGTACAGCACCATTTATTTATTTAATGGATTTTGCAGATATTTGTTAGTCTTTTTTACAGAAGTACTTGTTTAGATATTATTTTCCTGGAATTAAACTATTCTCCTACCATCAGTAAATTCAGGCCTCTATAATCATATGAAAATTATCATTAGATTGCAAGCTCTTTATAATAAATACTGAGCTCTGTGTTAATGTGAACATTCTCCATAGATTGCAAGCTCTGTGGTCACATGTAGAGTGTGGTATTTTATAATTGTATATATTTTTCTTACTAGATTGCAAGCTCTTCAGAACAATATTTTCACTGGATCATATGAAGAGTGTAAGCTGCAAATCATATATTTTTCCCTTAATAGATTGCCAGAACAACATTTTCAATTGATTGTTTTTCTGTAATTAGTATGTTCAAGGTTTTATGGTCATATGAAAATGCTATGCTGCATTGTAATCATTATCTCTTTTTGTCTCGGTAGATTGCAAGCTCTTCGGATCAGTAGCATTGATTTCAACCTTATGTTTCCATCCCTCATTATGTGCCATCCTTTGTTGTATGAGTCTATTTCCTACCTGATGCTCTCCTCCCTCCCTATGTTGTGAGTGCAGGTCAGGCACAATCTCCTCCTTTCATCTATTTTTCTCCCATTCCTTCCAAATGAGTTATCCCTCCCTTTTCCGAGTGCAGTAGCTTTCAATCTATTCCTCATGGTTCGGTGGGCAATAGTACTATGGACTTCATCTCCTCCTTTGTGGTGTTTGTAGGTTTGTTTTTCAGTGTAAGACCCTTTGTGACTCTCTGAAATCTGTTCTAAGGATGAAAGCTGGGTAGGGTTTATCCTGGCCTGACAGATCCCAGCCCCCTTTTTTTGTTGAAGTTGTTCTTTCTACATGCGAGCCCTCGCTAAAAGTTGTACCAAATGGTTAATTTGATTATTCAAACTATAGGCCAACTGCTTCACCAGCCTTCCACCACGCGTCTGGGAGGAAAAGAAACCATCTCGAAGGAATAATCTAATAAAACTCAAGTGTGGAAAAAAAGGCTTCTGATATCCGAGCGGCACAAATAGAATTAAAGCTTTAGTATTCTTTATCCAAAATAGGCCCTTTGTCTGCATAGCAGAATCTGATTTATCCAGCGAGGGGCATGGTGCAAGCCCAAGACTATGCATGTGTAAACAAGGAACATAATATTATGCTAAAATAGATCTATCAAGATGCCATAAAAAAATCATGGGTTACCCAGTGTATCCACCATATAAAATATTAGAGAATGTGTCAACTTCCATAATGTCTTAATAAATGAATTTATATTGAGTATTTCAGTCACTGCTGCATGTATTGATTATAGAGAGCTGTGGATGTGTATTAGTAGGAGATCCTTTCAGGAAAGTTCAATTTTATAGATTTTTATTACTTAATGGTAATGTTTCCTTAAGTTATCAGTATTTGATCAAATTTATTTTTTTGTAACAGTTTGTTAATCTCAAACAGAACAAAAATTGGAGAGACAGATTTATGTAGCTAGATTAGAAGTCCTAAATATTTATTTGATTAAGGAACCCTATAGTGAAATCTTAAGGAAACCACAACATCCTCCCATTCTTCCACTTCCACCTGCATGTGCAACTCAGCATGACAAAATTGCCATGGAAGTCTAAAAGATCCCTTGCCAGAACCTTTGTGGATCTGGACCAATGTGGCTGTGTAGAATAACACAATTACATAAATGTATTTGCTTTTTATATTTTTTTATATTTTTGAATGAACTGAAAAATTATACTTTCTTTAACAAAGCTTGTAAAAGCCTAGATGTTGTGACACATCTCAACCAATATGTATATACCTGTTTTTATGTATAGCAAAATAGTAAAATGTTGGTATATAAGCTTTTTAACCCTTTTTTCACTTCTTTTTACTCTTGTTTTGCTCTTCTTGCTCTTTCTTTGGCTTTCTTTTCTTTCTCTTCCATTTTTTGTTTTACGCTTTCGGGCTGGAGACGTAAACCATTTTTTTTTTATACACACACAGTTACTTACACACATATATATATATATATATATATATATATATATATATATATATATATATATAAATAAATATACATTTTGGTTTTTATATTTTATTTATGTATATATATATCTATTAATATATATATCTATTAATAAATATATATATATATATATATTAATAAATATATATATATATTTATAAATGTGTGTGTGTTTATTTCATAATTTTTGTTTTTGCTCTTTCTTTTTTTGCTCTCTCTCTCTTTCTTTCATTCTTTCCTTTGTTCTTGCGTCAACTGTTTCTGTCTGTATATATGTGTGTACACAGACACACACCCCTATACATACAAATACTTGTAACCACACACACACAAAGATTTTTTATATATATATATATATATATATATATATATATATATATATATATATATACATATATATATATATATATATATATATATAATGTATATATATGTTATTGCCTGGAACTTAATTTATGTATAGCGCTACGGAATATGTTGGCGCATTACAAATAAGCCATAATAATAATATGTAAACAATGAATAGTACATTAGTGATTCTATTTGAATGTCTAAAAAATACGTTAATAAACCATATATATATATTTTTTTCATTATTTTTATTTTTTGTTTTGTGATATGTTGTTTTGAGTAAGTTAATATTTACGGTAATACATACAAGTATAAATCTGTTAACATTACTTCATTAACAAGTCACCGCTCTGCAAAATTGAAATACCATATAACATTAGGTGAACTGTACTTAAAACAGTGTATTTGCTTAATGCAATTTTCATGACTTAACATATTCTATGAGAAAATAAATATTTGCATGTTATGTGGAACTAACATGAAGAAAGGTTGAAAGTTTAAAAGACACTTTTCTGCCCATTCTCTGCTATTCAGGAGCCTTCTATTCCCCCTTGAAAGTCTGAAAGAATGTCAGGAGACAGGGACACAAAACAGGAAACAAAATGGCATTGTGTTGGAGTAGGAATTCATGAGAAAACGCTTGTCAAGCCTCACATAATGTCTCACTTCTATCAGGCTGGTTTTACCGCAGGCAAAACACAATGACACACAGATGAATAAAATATTAACCCCTTCACCCCAGAGAGATGCAATTTGTGGTTAACTTTGCACATGACC
The DNA here is from genome assembly GCA_027410445.1 of Discoglossus pictus. Lineage (NCBI taxonomy): Eukaryota > Metazoa > Chordata > Amphibia > Anura > Alytidae > Discoglossus > Discoglossus pictus. Next base: position 77,004,351 of record CM050163.1, read on the forward strand.
TGTAATATCTATCTGGTGGTGAGATGTCTCATGGGGATACAGAGGTAAGAAGGGGCTACACAAGATTGGATACGGACAGATAATTCAGGGTTATGAAGCACACAGAGCCTTTATTAAGATGTTTATTGCTAGTGATAAGGACAGGATAATTTTTATGAGTATACGCCTAACAGGCCTTCAGGGCTAATGGTCACTGACATTATAAAATAATGTACCAATAAAATGTGACTAATAAAACTGAGTTAAGTTTTTTGCATTTTCATTTTTTTACTTTAGTTTTTTGCATTTAATAGTTTAAATGATACAGCAAAGTTCCTCCTCAGTATAATACAAAGAAATAAATAAATATAATTGCAATTAGTTAAAAACGGTGAGTGTATAGATAAATTAAACAAATTAAATCCTCAAATCTTGCACAATGTTTCAGAAATGGTAAAACCATAGGGACATTTCACCATACTTGGTGGGATTGCCCCATAATACAACATATGCAGATTACTATCACCATCCTAGCCTCCACCATTCTCAATATGACTATAAATCCATCTATAGAACTATGCCTACTGTGTATACCAACACCAAATGTAAATAAACATCACAATAAATGGCTACAATTCTTAATGTTAGCTACTAAAAATCAAGATGCCAAACGATGGAAGACACCATTTTTAGATAGCAAAGAAATAATTCAGAGACTAAACTACATAATGATCTACAAAAAAAATACACATACATTGAATAACACTATTCCTAAATTCACAAAGATATGGGATTGTTGGATTAACTCCACTCATTCCATTTCATTTAATTAAATTAATGAAATCCCAAATTACATATGCCAAAGACGCAAGCAGAGAAATAACCTTAGGCCGTGGAGCTGGTTCACGAACCTGAATCTTCTGGAACAAAATTCAAACATCATAGTTGATATAAAGAGAAATCAAAAAGAAAACTAATGGTGCATATAGTTTGTTTTATATGATTTTAATATATTACAATTTATTATTTAGTTAGAAGGTTCTTATATAAATGCAATAAATAAAATAACACTTGTTTATCCTAGTTACATTTTAGTTACAAGGTCTAGATACAATATAGAAATATAAAGAAAAGAAAAACCTTAGTAACCAATTACATTATAAATGGAGACCGGAAAATTATGTTGAAGGAATGACAATGTTGTTTATGCTTTAGACTAGGCATGAGTTTCACTCAGTAGACTGTACTGTTTTGACCTGTAAGTCATACTTTATTACTTAACTGAAATGTAATGGACATTGATGATAATAAAATCACCAAAAAAACAAAAAAACGTAAGTGTTAAATGACTGAGCTTCCAGGTATTTAAACATAAATGACCCTCTTTGTAACTCTATCACCTTTAATTACCTTACCTAGTGGTGGTGATAATGAAAAAGAGCATGCCCAGATGAGTAAATCACAATGGCGCCAGTCACTTGTAAAAATCTCTTTGGCCATTTACTGGAAATGCACTTCTTTTCAGAAAATCAATTATTAAAATACCCCTAGCTCAGTAGTCTTAAAACCATTTAATACATTTTTTAACAACTATTAAGACATTTTAAATCTTTTAACAGAAACTAACATGTTCAATGTTTAGTCTGCTCAGGAACTGTTGGGTGTATACATGTAATGGCAAAATATTACAGGTAGACTGTGAGAAATTCAGATTGTAAAGCATATACAATATTTCAGTGGAATAGTTTAACTAATCAAACTTTATTTGTACATGGACTGGACATCTGTCATTGTTCATGATTATAAAACACAGGTATGAATAAATAGAATAAATTAGGCACAGTGGAGAGTACTTGCTTGGTATTAAAAGTAGTTGGCTAAATGATAGAACCAGTATTAATAACATTTATTGAGGAGAGGTAGGTTACTAGCAAAGTGCCTCAGGGATTGGTGAAAAGGCCTGTTCATATATATATATATATATATATATACTGTATATATATATATATATATATATATATATATATATATATATATATATATATATATATATACATATATATACATATATACAGTGGATATAAAAAGTCTACACACCCCTGTTAAAATGTCAGGTTTCTGTGCTGTAAAAATATGAGACAAAGATAAATCATTTCAGAACTTTTTCCACCTTTAATGTGACCTATGAACTGTACAACTCAATTGAAAAACAAACTGAAATCTTTTAGGTTGAGGCAAGAAAAATAAAAAATAAAAATAATGTGGTTGCATAAGTCTGCACACCCTCTTATGACTGGGGATGTAGCTGTGTTCAGAATTAAGCAATCACATTCCAAATCGTGTTAAAAAGGAGTCATCATACACCTGCCATCATTTAAAGTGCCTCTGATTAACCCCAAATAAAGTTCAGTTGCTCTAGTTGGTCTTTCCTGAAATTTCTTAGTCGCATCCCACAGCAAAAGCCATGGTCCACAGAGAGCTTCCAAAGCAAAAGAGGGATCTCATTGTTAAAAGGTATCAGTCAGGAGAAGAGTACAAAAGAATTTCCAAGGCATTAGATATACCATGGAACACAGTGAAGACAGTCATCATCAAGTGGAGAAAATATGGCACAACAGTGACATTACCAAGAACTGGAACTCTCTCCAAAATTGATGAAAAGACAAGAAGAAAACTGGTCTGGGAGGCTACCAAGAGCTGCAGGAATATCTGGCAAGTACTGGCTGTGTGGTACATGTGACAACAATCTCCCGTATTCTTCATATGCCTGGGCTATGGGGTAGAGTGGCAAGACGAAAGCCTTTTCTTACGAAGAAAAAACATCCAAGCCAGGCTATAATTTGCAAGAACACATCTGAAGTCTCCCAAAAACATGTGGGAAAAGGTTTTATGGTCTGATGAAACCAAGGTTGAACTTTTTGGCCATAATTCCAAAAGATATGTTTGCCGCAACAACAACTTCACATCACCAAAAGAACACCATACCCACAGTGAAGCATGATGGTGGCAGCATCATGCTTTGGGGCTGTTTTTCTTCAGCTGGAACTGGGGCCTTAGTTAAGATAGAGGGAATTATGAACAGTTCCAAATACCAGTCAATATTGGCACAAAACCATCAGGCTTCTGCTAGAAAGCTGAACATGAAGAGGAACTTCATCTTTCAGCATGACAACGACCCAAAGCATACATCCAAATCAACAAAGGAATGGCTTCACCAGAAGAAGATTAAAGTGTTGGAATGGCCCAGCCAGAGCCCAGACCTGAATCCGATTGAAAATCTGTGGGGTGATCTAAGGAGGGCTGTGCACAGGAGAGGCCCTCGCAATCTGACAGATTTGGAGTGTTTTTGCAGAGAAGAGTGGGCAAATCTTGCCAAGTCAAAATGTGCCATGCTGATAGACTCATACCCCAAAAGACTGAGTGCTGTAATAAAATCAAAAGTTGCTTCAACAAAGTATTAGTTTAAGGGTGTGCATACTTATGCAACCATATTATTTTATTTTTATATTTTTTCTTCCCTCTACTTAAAGATTTCAGTTTGTTTTTCAATTGAGTTGTACAGTTTATAGGTCACATTAAAGGTGGAAAAAGTTCTGAAATGATTTATCTTTGTCTCATTTTTTTACAGCACAGAAACCTAACATTTTAACAGGGGGGTGTAGACTTTTTATATCCACTGTATATATATATACATATATATATATATATATATATATATATATATATATATATATATATATATATATGTACATATATACACACATATATGTTTATATATATATATATATATATATATATATATATATATATAATTATTTTTCTTAGACAGATTACTCTGGTCAATATTATATTTTTAATCTTATATATATATATATATATATATATATATATATATATATATATATATTGTGTATTAGTAGGAGATCCTTTCAGGAAAGTACAATTTTTTATAGATTTTTATTACTTAATGGCAACGTTTCCTTAAGTTATCAGTATTTGATCAAACGTATTTTTTGTAACAGTTTGTTAATCTCAAACAGAACAAAAATTGGAGAGACAGATTTATGTAGCTAGATTAGAAGTCTTAAATATTTACTTGATTACGGAACCCTTTAGTGAATATCATCATCTCGGAGAATCTGGATAATTATTACCTATATTTAGTCCTGTCCTCTTTCTGGCATGTGACTAATAGGACAACTACAAGGTTTATAGCCCTATTAAATTACAAGCCCGTAAGTGCAACGTGAGACCCACAACGCCTGCAGGTTTGAAATTTAGCCGAGTTACAGAACTATTAAATTCAAGCAGTGAGCGAGACGTAAACCATTTGTCTAACGTTGGATGTCTGGTCGTGAACATGATCAATTAGTCGAACCCGTAGTTACGGGTTTAGATAAAGCCAATGGCAATAGAGATCCTCATTACGTCACTGAAAAAAATGGAGGTTAGATTTCAAAGCCTTAAGGGCTTCAACAAACCCCCCCCCCCCCAGATTTTTCTATCTTTGTATGTCTGTATATATAGGGTATTTTACAGCCTTTGTATACAATGAACTGTATCCCCCCCAGAATTATTCTGCCTCCTACACCCCTGTATGTAACCTTCAACAATGTATTGTGGATGCTGCCAGGGACCAGCAGAGTCATTTGCATTATTTTATTCTGATGAAAAACTACCTCTATGTAATTTTTACTGGCCAAATACGCTCTTAGTCAGACTGGAATGTTTAAACAACTATTTTATTTCATGATTCAGTGGTTCTTTAAGTTAAAAAATATTAATTATTCATTGCCTTGCACCATAGCCCTAACATACAAACTGCCCAGTTCTCCCTCAGTGAAACAGAAGTGGAGTGGCGATGTGTGAGAATCTGTGTGACGCGCCTGTGCATTAACCTATGACACACACCTTATAATATATGAGTGCCTTGTTCTGTAACGGCAAGCACACCTTCCAGGCAGCATTTCTTCCCTCTGAGCCATTGATTTGTTCTGTGCTGCTGTTAAGTGTGCTGGTAACTAAACCAAGAGATATTGATTTCTACTACACGTTAAAGGGATGCTGTCAAGAGGATACATTATAGACTTTCCTGTGCTTCTGTTTTAAACATATTGTATATTTCTCTTGTTCCACATTTATCGTCATTGGTGTTAGTCTCATTGGTCTGTTTTCTTCCACTCCCTGCAGGGAATGAACATGATCAGAAAACTGGCATAGAGGATAACCAACTGGTATATTTTTACATAGACCAGAAAAAGTTAGGCCTAGGGTGGCACAAGTTCAGGGGCTGCATGGTGTGGCTTGAGCTGCCATGGAGTATTATATGCATATACACAGAATTGTCTGTATGCAATTATATTACTCTGTGTAATTATATTTAATACTGACAAACAAATATGCATCTCTCTCTCTCAAGTTTGTACAGAACCCTTGCTAAAACTGCTAACTACATTATTGATAAACGTGTTAATCTAATTAATCTAATTTAATTAATAATACTACTATTAAATGTACAAAACTTCAAATGTGCTGCTGTTTCCCAAGTGGTTAAATACAGTTTGGGAAATACCAGCACTGAAGGATCTAGATTGGGTCAAATCAATGCATTGTCCAATCTAATAGGAGTGGCTGTGCAAGAGCCATCGTTGGTGACTTGCTCCTCAACTGAACACAGTCCTTATTTTTCATCTATGAGTGTTCTATTTTAATAAAATCCTAAATATTTTTTTACATTTAGAAACTTAGAGCTGTGGAACAAGCTGGCACGTCATAAATAATAAATTATTAATACACAATAATAATAACTCAACACAGGGCCCTGAACACTCAATCTGAAAAACTACTTTCAACCATGTGACCAGAAGATGGTCTATTTTGAGTCATAAGCCCCCTCTGTCAAAAAGGTCCAGAACCTGGTTTATTATTTAATATTTACAGATTTGCAAACATTTTCCATAGCACTGTACAAAGTGACTACAGGACAAAGCATTATTGTACACCTATTACAAAATGAACTTCAAACTTCAATATAAGTTTACTCTAATAAAATGCAAAGGACTTCCTACAGCTTAAAATTACATTATAGTTATAACTTTTTGTGTCCCTTTTAGTTATTGTATCCATTAAACTTTTATTTTGTTGATTTCTTGCATAGAAAATCTCCTTTTCTGTCATTCTTTATCTATTTCTTGGCTACCCACTATCACCTACTATCATAACCCTGATTGCAGCACTGATAATGTCCCTATGCTGCTGCGCAATAGACTAATGGTAACCCAACCATGAGTACACAAGACCTAAATAACAGGGCAGCTTTAGCTGTTTAAAACACAAAATGAAGACCTGTGTGGTCCTGTTCTTGCTAATGTGTTACTATAATTAATTACTTGCAGGGCCTGTTTGGTTTTCGCAACAACAGAGTTTTTAGTTGTATTACATTGTGGTAGAAGACAAAAAGTGTGTCCGGGCACAGGGTTTCATTCAGTTTGGGTGTTAATCTGTAACTACCATAGGGTTACTATTTAGGAGGAGTCTAACTAGATATTCAGGCACCAACTCATGACTATCATTTATTATTATTTTTATATATCATTTGAATTGAAAATGTATTTATTATTCATTTTATTATTATTGTTATTATTATTATTATTATTATTATTAACAAAAACAATAATAATGGCTACACTGTTATCATATAATATTAATGTTCTTATTTCAGTCATTTCTCCATATAAGAGCCTTCAGAGGCAGGTACTGTAGACATATGATGCCTTGGTGTTTTAATTTACAGTAATTCAGCCGCACAATAATTTAAAAAAATCCAAGTTGCACAATGATCAAGTGATGTCTATTCTGCTTGTGCTCTAAAATTGAGTAATGCATTTAAAATGTCATAATTTCTCTGCATGGGACTTCTGATAACCAAAACTAAACCGATAAGGTGCCGCACTTCAGAATTTGATTTTCCTTCGAAATATAGAAACAACAGAGCACAACTACTGACATATTACAATGGAAGGTGTGTGAATAATTCTACAAGCTTAAAGGTATATGCAAGTGAGCAGGGTTATGAATGCATCTGATAGATGGGAATTAGTAGTGTACGAAAACATGTGTTATATACAAAAGTTGAGTTTACTTACAAAGTTATTTGCACACAAGCCAAATCCAGTCGTTCACACCCACAGGACGCTTACATAAGCAGGGTACACACAGGAAATACAGCAATGTACATATTTTGACATTTCTGGTACAGAGCACAGGAAGTAACTGTTTCAGTTCCTGTACCGAGCATGCAAGAAGCCACTTACTGTAGGTGAAGAATGATATAATGTATTATCCTGATTCTGAATTTGAATGTTATGCTAATTGAGGTGGCGTGTACACGATAAGATGCAAATACCAAAAAACATAGGAAATTTTGCTAACTTCAAGGTAAGCTAATTAATGTATGTTTTGGGATGTTTTCATGCAATACTAATTCTCCTCTATCAGATGCAATCATAACCCAGCTCACTTGCATATACCTTTAAAGAAACACTACATTTCAAGAAAAAGAACACTTGTTCTTGTCAAGTACATACCAATCAAACACATTTTGTGACTGAGTAAGCCATGGACATAAAAAAACATTTTGGACAATTTTTGAAGACTTTTTTTTATGAGTAGAGGAATCCAAATTGTGTTTGCTACATCACATCCTGAGAGCTGAATCATGAGGGGATGTTTTTGGGCTATCAATGGAGAGAGGGGTAGGGAAGGAGAGGGCAGAAAGCCATTGTAAAGATAAATTGATAAGATTGAAAAAGACACAACACCCATTCCCTCTCACTGGCCCAGAAGCAGACCCCTTGCATCATTCACTGCAACAATAGCCCTCAAGAAAAGTAATTGTACCTCTCACCACACAACTCCAATGCACCATGAATGTACCATGGATCTCTCCAGAGATCTGCAGAGGAATCCGAATTATGTTTTTTCTAATTAAGAACTAGATGATTAATTATGATCTGAGTTAGACTTAAAGTTTTTAAACAAATATTTTCATTGTGTGGTGGTCTTTTAAAGCAGTTCTCCCCAATCTATATTTAACAAAATGCTGAGGGTCTTGCTGGACCACTTCAATACTGGTCTCTATCTTTTTTCACTGCTGTTTAACCATTATAATACACTAAATCATATTACAGTATTGGTTGTGCATGTATACACACAATATAATATAAAATATGCAGTTGTGAACTATGTTTATGCATTCGTATTTTGTTAAACAGCTTTCTTTCTTAGCTTTGAAGCACAGTTAAGATAAAGAGATTGATAAAGAGAGTGATAAAATAAGCTAGTAGGAATGTGCGTGGAAGTTGGGTGGTAGTGGATTCATTGTATAGTATGCAAGAAGAGGAAGTAGTTGAAAAAAATAAATAAATTAAAAACTCAACATTACTATGAATTAAAAAAATAGGCAAAGGATAAATGATGGTATGAATCCATGTAGAAAATTATAGGTCTAGTGATGGAAATCTGCCATTAATTGCTTTGTTTCTGTATAAATCTGTTGTTTTTTTTTGTTTTTTTTCTCACCAAGTTTTCATACTATATTACCAAACAAATAGATAAACCAGTGACTCATTGATTTTAAATTGGTTACCTATGCTCAGAGCGGTATACCCTGGAAATATATGTAGACTAGCGACTTGCCCGTCAAAAAATGACGGACAATAAGATTGTAATGGCGGTAAATTTTGTTGATGTTCCAAGATGATTTGGCGCTCATTGCGAGCCTCGCGCTGAGCGCCTTTGGCGCTCATTGCGAGGTTGTTGGTTGTTTGTGTGCTATGAGCATTGTTTTTTTTTGCTAATGCTTATGAATTAATTAAAAAAAAAACATCAATATACCTTTACCTATTTTGAAGTAATATATGCAGGAAGCATTGTGCAGAAGAGCTGGCAATCTGTTTTAATGTTGCTGCAGCATACAATGTGTGTTTTGAGGGCTGTGCAGCTGCTGTGTGTCAGTAATGTGTGCAGTGTGTAGTGTAATAGTGTGCGTGCGCGAGCAAAATCCGTTAGGGTAGCTGTGTACTTCCGCATTGTGTAAGTTAGTGTTGTAAAATGGCGCCTAATGTGTGATATGCGTCTGTGGTTGATTTGGCGTGCTTGTTCTTGGTTGGCGTCCGTCTTCTTCGGAAAATCCGTATGTGTTTGGTGGTGTTTTGAGTCTTTAGAGTGCTGTAGCCTCGTTTTTTTCTCTCGCTCAGGGGATTTTCGGGTGGCTAACTTCTTCTATTACGACTTAAATTAAGGTGTAACTTCAGTTTCCGAGGTCCTGGATGCCCCCCCTTGCTGTGGGTAAGCTTTTTATGTATTTGTTGTGTGTATTTATTGTGTTTTTAATGTTTTCATATGCGCGGGTTTCTGCGTCTCGTATTTGTTTCTCGTAAGTCCGTAAATTTTGCAAGGTCCGCAGTTGCTGGCAAGGAGCGCCTTTGGTGCTCCATGCCAACAACTGCGGCCCTCGCAACAACCCGCTTGCTCACAACTATATATGTGATAATCAGATCCCCCATATGATGATCAGATCACATTTCTATAAGGTAAATATCTGCCATACTCGTCTTTATAAAAGAAGATTTCTAATTTACTAATTTTACTAATTTACTGTTGTAGACTCTGATCTTTGACCTGCTGCACCAGCAGTACTTTTCCTCTGATTTACTGTAAACCAACAAATGTCCCATTATTATGTGTTTTGGAGACATACTACCACTTATCACTTATCTAACCAAAAAAAAGTCCTTTTTTAAATAAACCGGAATGCACATTCATGGTGTATGTGACAGTTGTATCACACTTTTTTCCGAACAATGGAGTAGCTGTGAATATCCAGTAACACATGAAAAATAGGAGTATTGCAGTATACTTGTATACATTTTTTATTGAACAAACACAATATTAAAAGTGACAAGCTTTTGAGAGATGTACCTTGCATTTTCAAATCAAAAGCTGTTTCTAACTGATGAAAGTATGGGTGCTATTGTAATAAAAATAAAAAAATAAAATAAAATAAAAAATGAAAGACAATATACATGCAATGGCTGGTTGATCAGTAAATTCCCCCTAGAAGATTGTGAAACTCTATAGTTCCTTCGCTGGAATATTTTCCTCTTTAGCTAGCCATTAAATATATATATTTTTTAACCACTTTTGCTATTGTGCTTCAGTCTTGAGATAAAGAGTTCCATCCCTCACTCACCACTTTAAATAAAATGTTGTTTATGAAAATGCATGTTCTTATATAATATTATTAATCATGTAATGCCAACCATTGAATCTTTGCCAACCAATATGGCGCCATTGATGGAGCAAGCACAAACTCTAAAGACCTGCATATATAGCATCACATTTCTACAGATAATTGTACATGAGCAGACAGAAACAGCTGTTAAACTGAGTATGCTTCATCCCTAAAATATGATGAGCAAAGGATTGGATACAAGATGGATACATTACGGTGAGGTATTGTGGTCTTAATTTTGATACATGAGATTTAGTAAATTCCGTGTGTAGGTGAGTCACAATAATGCTCAATGTGCCAAAGGTAGATTGTGAATTAACACAGATCCTCACAGTAATCCACTGTGCTTATGGTCTTATCTTGAATATACCTGCTACTAAAAACATTTACCCCAAAACTTCACAGGGGCTAGGGAATGCTTCTCCAAAGGCTTCAGTGGTTGTATTCTTTGTGAAAAATTGCTAATGCAGCCTCAGCAAAGTTGAGTGCATCTAGAGGTTAGACACTACTAAGCCATTTTAGCTCTCTTTTTGCCAATATTGGGCAATAAACACCGAAAATATACAGAGGCATTTGTGATGTACCAGTTGCCTTATTTTGGTGCACAATATTTCTGTTTAATGCAGCATCCAATCAGAGGAGGTCAGTGATGAGATGGGATGACAAGTGGCAATAGCAGCAGAAATTTACTAAAACATTTCATGTGATTAAGAAACTTTATGATTAATTATACATATAATTTTTATCCAGATAGATGGGCTCTACTTTATCGGCTTCCACTGTGAGAGTTAATTAATGGCCCTAGATAAAGACAGTAAGAAACAAGGTGGTCCTTTATAGATCATTTATGGATAAAATATAATTCCTGGGACCTTTGTTGTGTTTCTTTAATTGTACCCAAAGATCAGTGACTCAGGTGAGGAGAGGAGTAACAAACTCATGCACCGGTTCAGATCCAAACATGAAACAACCTGACTCTATCATACAACAAAGAAGGGGTATATATATTGAATTCACTAGTGTTTCTTAACAACAGTAACATCTGCTGGGTGTAAGGAAGACACAGCATTTAAACAGACAAACAGATGTAAAAGTGACATCTGCCTGTGACAAAGGAGAGGAAGAACTAAATTAAATTATCTGAGGCTTTCTGTCTGCAGCAAAGCAGGATGAAATGAGCCATGTTTAAGCAGGCCTTCTGCTACAGAAACACTGCATTACAGAGCACATTAACTGATAGATGGTGTTTTACTAATGGGAGCCATTTCAGGATAAAATTGGGATGAATACAGTACAAGGATGCCTCAAGTAATAGCAAAGATAGCTGATGGCAAAGGGCTATCCCAAGGATGGATTAATACAGAGTAATAGGTGGGAAATAAATATGATATTTATTTGCCACGTATTACTCTATATCATTACTTTAAGTGTTAAGCACTTTTTCAGAAATGTATTTAATATAAGTCAATATGTTTATAAGGATGGATTAAACCTGAACTTTTTGGATAGATAGGACAATTGCCAGGCCACGTGTATCAATTTGTTTACAGATACTGTCAAAATCTATGTTTCAATACAATGGAGACATGGGATTGAAGTGTACACTGTGATAGGTTTATACATATTTTTTAAATGTCTACCTATCTATCTTTATCTATTAAATTCTCTGATCTATGCAATACTAGGGTTCCATTTTGTGTTACCAGTTGTTCCACAAGAAGATGATCCCAAATGCTTTCTCTCTGTCGAAAGTTATTTGGTGACCTATTAAGGATAAAGGGGAAGGATTATGAGGTTGTCTACGGGATTGTGGTCTTTGAGCCATTTTGAGAGATTGGTTAGTAGTGGACCACGAAGAGTGATTTTGAGACACATAGTCCTTGAGCAGTGTTACACAGTAGTGGTCCTCAATAGATGGTCCCAACACTAGTGCCGTTTCTGGAGACCATAACTGCAGGTTCTTGGGGGTGAGGAGGGAGTGACATTTTACACAAAACATAATCCTTAGCCCTAGGTGTTACCAGGTTATGGAGGGACTTGTCTGCACTTCAAATGTACCCTATTCAAATCACTGGAAAACTAGATGAACAATCAGTGTGCCAGATGAAATATCACCTGGGTAAAAATTATCAGGATCTCACAGCTGGTCCCCATGAGCACTGAAAGCAAACCAGAAGGTCCAAGACCAAATAAGGTTCAGAATCACTGGGATTTTCTCAATGTTAAATCGGTTCTATTACTGAAATAATTAGGAGATCTCTTGGTTATCTATCTATCTATCTATCTATCTATCTATCTATCTATCTATCTATCTATCTATCTATCTATCTGTCTTTTAAAGACTTTAAGTTTTTTTGTAAATCACACTCAATTCAACAACAAACAGAGTTAAAATCTCTTTAAAAAACAGGTAAACCAGTTTCCAGGAACTCCCATGATGGTCAAAAAACTTGTTTATTCACAGAATAACTAAATGGACTAGGTGTAATCTAACTAATGAGAAAAGGTCAGCATAATAGCACAGGAACTGAAAGTAGGTTTGTGAGAATTTACTCTATGCTTCTACACAACTTTTAAAAAAAGGTTCAAAAGAACAATAAGAACTTACTCATGCCATTCCCTCGTACAGCAAAGGATTCTGGATATTGACTGACATAAATATTATAAAGGCAGTGGAAATGGGCATTTTGCCTTACTTGAAAAATTAGACATTATCAAAGGCAGCTTTTGTCTCTCATTTTTATAAAATATTCCTGCTTCAGGCACAATATACCTCAAAGATATATTGCATTTTCCAACAAAACATTATCACAGCATATGCATTTTTATCTCATTTATCAAATTTTTAGTAAAGGCAGAATCCGTTAAAAACTAGTATTCATCTGAAAAGAACAACTGAACAAAAAAAAATGTTAATTTACATGACAATCAGCAAAACATTTTTCCCTATTCTTTGAAGCCAAAAAAAACAACAACTAACTAAATAAAATATTTGGGTCATGATTCAACTGTATTAGAATAGATTTTGATCCTGGTCTTCAAGGGGAATAAAGCTTTGGCAACATGGTATTTAAGTCAATACAATTATTTTCTCCTGTTCAACATTCCTTCATTTTTCTTTTCCCTCCGGCCGAAGGGATTGTGTTTAATAACATAATTTACATCAGTGAGTCCCAATTGACCAAAACACTGAGGCAGGAATAGATTAGCATAGTAATCTGATTGTGATGGATAAAATTAGCACAGATATTACTCTCGACGTAGAGCGGGCATTGGCGAGCTGCCGTGCTTAGAATCAATTACTAAATTACTTTTAGCTCTAAGTCGACATTAACAGAAAAAATTGCCATCGACCGAAACAAAATAAGATAAAAATATGCGATCATTAAATCTCTCGCTACTATTCGCGAATGTGACTCGCAAGAATTGTACAAATAAGATAGAATTTAATTTTTAACGTTAGCCCCTGTCATCATTTCATCTAAAGCCTCGAAATGAATTTAAGTATAGTGCAGCCTTTGTGAGCATGTCATTAAACCTTTTGCCAGAGAGGAAATCTTTCATTCTTCTCAGCTCTGGCAAGAAGCATATTCTTAATCTAGGCACATAATCTCCCTGATATACAAGCACTATGTAGTGTTCACACATTGCGCTAAAAAAGAATTAGATGTTATATATATATATATATATATATATATATATATATATATATATATATATATATGTAATATTAGGGCATAGAGAATTTGCCAAAACCTTCAATATGTACAAGGCTGTCCCATAATGTAAGGAGAGTGAAGTATAGTTTGGTAATTTAAAGAACATGGTCCAAACACAAAACTTATATTAAGACTTCATGAACTTAATATGTATGGCATTGAGGATAGAAGGAGGAGGGTTGATATGATAAAAACCTTCAAATATATCAAAGGATTTGATAAAATTCACCAGTACATTAGCTTTCATGAAAGGAGAACGAGATGTCATGGTTTGAATTTATAGTGTGAAATATTTAAGAGTAATGTTCAAAAGTACTTCCTTAAAGGAAGGAAGTACCAAATAAGTGAAACAGACAGTCAGTGGACAAGAGTGAACCAACTAAATGGATACAAGCACATCTGTGATAAACATAAGCCCATCCTAAGCTTTAATTAAGCCAAAGTTTTTAAGTAAATTAGGTATGCTCATGGGTATTGATGTTTTTGGAATTATTATTAAAAATATTAAAAATGTTTTAACTAACTGGGAGTGTGATCCTATAGTAAGTTCCTGTTGTCTCTATTGTAAATTGATCGCCTAAGTGGCAGCCCTTTGAACACAACTGATAGAACTGAAGTTACATCTTATCTGCATCCAAGTTTCCCTTCTATATATCAGGTCAACAAAAAGATGCCTGCCCACAATAAAATCCAGCTGTGTATAAATAAATTATAGACTGTAGTTATTCTTTTATACTGTATCCCCAAAGTATTGATCTTATTTTCAAGTTCCTAAAATTATCATATGGTAAACAAGTAAACCTCAGTGGCATATTTAAAAAAAAAAAAAAAAAATTCAGTTTATTTTTAACATTCATTTTTTTTTATTAATAGGAAAAAAACACAGATTACATTGTGTAAATGCATTGTACATTAATTCAAGTATAATATCCAACAGCTGAGAATAAAGGACACTGAGTTCCACATTACAATACCCATTATACAACATTGAATGAATTCACCCAGATATTTTGTACACTTATTGTATTAATGGGCCTTCACTTATTGTATCAATGGGCCTTAATTTCTGTTGCTTTTCATTATCATTTCATTATCACTTTTTTTTCCGATTATTTCTACCTCCCCCACCCCAACTACATAGTTTATTGAAGCAATAGATGAAATCTTAGTAACAATACCAACATATTCTAATAGTTGAATATGAATTTGTACGTCTACTTATGCCCCAAAATAAGGCACACATTATACTTACTTAACATACTTTAGTTATGTAGGCCCATCATGTCTAAGCTTCTTATAATCCATTTGTCATCCGGTGTAGTAAGGGAGAGCAAAAAAAATAAAAACAAAAATTAAAAAGACATCCCAAGGAATAAAAAAGTGGGGGAGAAAAGAAAGAAATCAAAAGTACAACAAAACTTCTCGAGACCTGCAGTCCTGGACATCCTTTTAGATATTTAAACATAGTTTTACCTCCATATCCATCTTCGAAGACCGGATAAAAAATCAGTTTTTGTTTCAATCGCTTTTTATTAAGGACATTCGCAAATGTGTTAACAGCTTTTTGTTTCATAATACAATGTGAATAACATTTTTGCTGTAACCAACATCTTAAACATTTACAGTTCCTGATAAGTATATTCAGAAAAACAAGACAAAAAAATAAGGAACCCTGAATACTAATACTCCTTTTACTTGTTTTCCGTAATTTTATAAGGGTTTCTGATTCTAACTGTATAACTGCCTAACATTACGAGTTTTTAACATAATATAAATATTCACACATTTACATACATACAGTATATATATATATGAATATATAGAAAACACTGGCACTATATTTTCATAAAATGTATTGATGTAGTGAAGAGGTCATTACACTAATTAATATTAATTACCCTTTTACCATAATGTCATGAATATTAATTCCATTCTTATCTTAATGAATTTTTGTTATTACTGAGATATTTTATTCCTATGTTGAATTTTCTGCCTCCACACTAAGCAGACTGGTATTAACCATTAAAAAAGTTTTCAAACCTAGGCCTTTCTGCAATACAGTCAAAATCTGTGGCAGGATTTTCATTATAATTGTACCCAAGCATATTTTGGGCTATTTTCATCATGTGTAATAGTGATTTATTTTCTCTAGATTTAGATACTTTACCAACAGGTAAATGATTCACTTTTTCCCAAATATAGACATGATATTACAATCAAACGTATTATTCGACCAGTTTAATTAACACTAAGCAAATTTTAGATTGTTTAGTTTTATTAACAAAATTATTTTTTTTTTCATATAAAAAGTATAGTGTTTCATGCATTAGAACAAAAGAATCATATGTTTAGCATACATGGTTATCAATTTCTCACTAAATAGAATGAGATATTATTAAACCTGATTAATGTAATTATTAGACATTATTATAGGTATCATTTAGGACTATAACATTCACCAAAAAAAAAAAGCCTGCTATTTATTTTAAACATACAGCAGTATTCATTACATTATTACCATATAGAAAAGTGATGAATTTTAATATTATCTTATTAGAAAGATTCCATTATTACAAGATGAGGAGCAGGAGCACTCATGTTTAATTCTTTTGCTTAGCCTTGTGAAATCTAGTCACTCAAGTCATTGATAACATTATTAGCAGAGTATACATATCAGCTGTCTTGATATTATGAAGACTGAATTCATCTCCTGTTGGGAGAGTCAGGGTCAACATCATTAACTATAGATCCTGTCTTAGATTACATATAGAACCCTGAGGCTAGTGCCTGCCAGATACATCTCTATAGATGAGCATAGCTATAGCATGTACAGGGGGGTAATCACACATCACTGAGAGACAACCAGCTTTTGTTTATGTGAAGCTTTACTGGAATTAACTGATTACTGTCAACTTGACACAATAACTTTTGTCTATATTGTAGTACATCATTTTGATGGTTTTATTGATGGGTGTTGTCTCATGTAAGAGTTTTGAATTCAGAATATATTTCAATTAACATACAGTGCTAAAAAGTCCCTGAGTCCCATTTTCATAGAAGGCTCATAACAATAGGCTGATTTGGATAATAATATATTAAATGCAGGTGGCTCATCTCTGCTTTTAAGTAACAATTCAATTGAATATGTATATATGTATATATGTATATATATATATATATATATATATATATATATATATATATAAGCATTATATAAAATAAAAATAATTGTATTCATGTGAATGTTAAATAATAATCTAGCACACATACTGTATATATAAATACATACAAATACTCTTGGTGACCATATGGTAGTAGCATGCCAGACATATATCTGCTTATGGTAAAGGTACTGGAATGGGTAGCCAGTTCTCCAGTGGGCCACAAATTACCCCTTCTGGATCACTACCTTGTTGTGGGGAAGTTCAATGAAGCTGTGAGCTGTACCATGTAGGGTCACCAAAGATGGGCAGGTCATAGCAGACAAAGTGTGGTTCACTGGAGATGGAACTGGCAACCCACTCCAGTATCTTTGTCAAGAAAACCTTATGGATAAGAACAAAAGGACACAAGATGTCCCTGGCATGGTCCAGAGGGTCACTTAGAGTTGGACACAACTGAACGACTAAACAACAAGTAAATATATAAATAGCATATACGTTATTATAAATAGATTGGCAATGGATGCCTCAAAGGGACATGGAAATATTTTTTTCTTTGTTGCAGCAGAAAGAAGAAGGGTATTTGAGAATGTCACATTCAAATAAATGTCTCAGAATACAGAAACGTATTAACTTATTCATACGTTTAACTGCATTTGGGGGCTTACCCTCTGCCAGCCAATGAGAATCTATACACTAAAGTATGATCTCTTCATTTCCTGTTAGTTTCAATGAATAGGTTTTACTTCATATTTCTTCAAGCAAAAAACAAACAAACAAACTTTTGTAATGTTTAAATTGCTTTTAAATGCTTAAAAAATAAAAACAGTTGTTCCTTGAATTCAGCAGTAACCAAGAAAGACCTGCCTATAATATCACACAATGCATCACATATGTGCTGATAATAGATGATGTCATATTTGTCCATCCATTCAAACTGCACTATTAAATGGGAGAATATTATATTATGACTCTCAATTACAGATCAGAGTTGATTACGTTTTAGCCGTTCCTACAACTCCTATCTAGCTGGTCGGCCAATTACTTAGTAAGCACTGTTTAAATCTAAATGCCTGACGTAGAGAAGATAATAGAAGTACATTGATAATATTTAGTGATCTATTTATGAAAAGCTGTTGACTACTTATATGTACTGAACTGTATAAATATTACAGAACAATGTCGCAAAAATAAACAACCTATTATAAACATATATTCCTTTCAAAAGTACAACTACACCTACATTTGTAAAGGAAAAAAAGGAAGAATTGATATATATTTAAAAATACAAAACATACTATAAATAGAATCATATAGATGAAGTCTTGTGTATGTAGGGCTATATCTACTAATATTCTATAATTATAGCAACTATTCAGAGTTTTAATAAAAAGACAATTACTATAATGGTTACCATCCAGTTTATCCTCATACTGAAAAATATATTATATTTTTATTTATATTAAAGGCCATTCTACGTAATAAGTGAAGTGTGTATGTATGATGTGACGGCAGAATTTGTTTGTGAATCACAATAAAGTAAGAATTGTCAGTTCACATAACCAAAAAGTTATTTGTAATCTAAGGTGTGATAATGTGATCAGTATATATAAACCACATTTTCAATTAAAGGCATATCTAAGTTTCCCGGTTTTTACCTTTTTCTAATCTAACGCATGCTGCTTATGTCAGACACACACATTACATTGAACCAGTCTATACAGATTTATTTTATTTAAAAATAAAACTTGTTTTCCACACCCCAGAGCTGCTTACATAGACACAGTGTACCTTCCAATTCCGCCCAATAGAAACACTGCATTTACTTCCCTTTGTGGGGGACTACACATCTCATGATTCTTTGCTAAAAAACTGCCATTATTATTATTATTATTATTATAATTATTAAAATGTATTTGTAATGCACCAACATATTCTGTAGCGCTAAACATAGGTTAGATGGATACAATGTATTAGCTATCTGTGATTGGCCAAAACGGATTATGAATTTTATGCAAATTTTAGCAATGATTTACAGGGGTGTTAACTCACAATTCACCGCTTGCAAACTCAAGAGATTTAGCAAACTGTAGGATAAGTATATTAATGTTTACACTACTGATTCTCCTTTAGGAATGATGAAAGAGTTAATATTTTACTTTGCCTTACTGAACTAGTGACCATAAGGCTGCATAAAACCAGTTTTTATTGTGTCAGCAGGCCCTTGGAAGTTCCTTATCTACTGTATGCATATATCACCTCTCCTTATATACCACCAAATGTATGTACAGATGCAAATACTTGTTACTAGCCAAAACCAACCATGACTTGTAATTGTTGACCCTGCATAACTGACCATGTAAAGTCAGCATGTACCTCTGATAATAATGCAAATGATGGGCGGGCAAAGCCCTATATATTCTACTGTGAAACACTTAATAAATTGAGAAAATTTGATATCACTACCTTGTGTGTGTGTATCATTCTGTCTCCCAGATATCTGAGCCAAGAGGAGAGAGGTGCCTGTGGAAGGTGAATAAAGGTTTCACCCCGGGGTAGCGCTGTTCCTAGCAGTGAAAGAAATTCTGCTCTAACAATTTGCTTACATCCGGGATATTCCTCCAGAACTGGTGAGTAAAACATTTTTTATGTACTCACCTTTTCTGCAGGGGTATCATAATTATTAAACTAGGAAAGTGCTTTGTTGTGGGTTAGAGTCCACAAATATATTTTATGGGTTTTAAGTCCCTAGTAGTTTGGGGGTATAAAGTCCCTAGTTGTAAGGTTTTACCACCTTGCCATACTCTCTCCTCCTGGTAAAAGTGGGTGTGGGATGCTGGGTTAGAATCACTGTATACTTGCATAAATTGTGATTACATTTGCTTAGAAGTAACTGGGGTAATGCAGCCCACAAGTCTTTTGTTAAAAAATAAGAGACAAAACAGATAGGAGAGTCGGAAAATGTTGTTAATGGTTTTTGCTAACTCATCATTTTTTCTTTCTCACTAAGAAAAGCTTTGTATGCATTGTTATATATGTCCTGCCATGAAATTAAATCCGGCTGGTAAATTCTGGTGTGAAAATATTGAGGAAATCCCTTTAAAAGTTAAAGTTTCATTATGCTGCATTTTTCTTGCTATGCTGGCAGCATTGCTAGACAAAAGCTATATGTATTTTTTTTTGTTCAATCTTTTTTTTATTAAAGACAAAGTTGAAGCAATACAGTAAAGGGTAACAGGTCATCAAATACACGAACAGTTTTAGTAGTATCACCCTGCCCTAATAGATGAAAAAGAAAAAAAAGAAAAATGATATAACATGGGAAGGAAAAAAAAGGGAAAGGGAAAGGGGAAATCGTCTGGCAAACTTACCCTCGAAGACGTTTTGGATGTTGCAGATATTTATGGCACTCCAGGTCCCCCTGGCCTCCACTTTCCACCTATGACGGCCTCGCCCGCTTCATCAGCAGATAGTTATAGCGAAATGCTATGATGAAGCAAGCCATGGGGTCCAAATTTTAAGAAACAGGGGGTACGTATTTTGCTAAATATGGGTCCATTTTTCATTAACCAGTATGTGGTTAATTTTAGTAATAACCTCATTAAAAGTTAATGTGGGGGTTCGCCAGTGTTTTGCTATGTTTAGTTTAGCTGCTAAAGTTTATTTTGGTGTCTAGGCAGGTCTTTTACAGGCATGCCCAAGAGGGTTGTTGTAGGCTGTAGTGAAATATTAATTATTTGTGAAAACAGTCTAATTGTACCAAAGGGCATGTCCACCAAATACAGTGAAAATCCTCCCGAGAGTGGCATCCTCTGACACAATTGTCAATTAGGTGTGGATTTATTTTATTCATTAGAGATGGTGTATAGTAGATTATGTGTAAAACTTGACTGTAACTTTCAGTAAGCTGTATGTGAGGGATCTTCTCCGTAGGTTAGAGCACACCTCCTTCCACATGTTAGTATCTAACTCTCTGCCTAAGTCCCGTTCCCATTTTAGCATAAAAAATAGATTTCTGGCTATTTTGTCATTAAAAAGGGAATATAAGGAACCCAGAAATCCCTTCATAGAATCCAGATTAGTGCATACGTTAGCCAAGTATGTTTTGGCAGTTGTTCTGGGTCAGGGTAATGTTCTGGGTCAGGGTAATGTTTAAATTTCCTGTAGTTCCAAATTGAATTATCTGGTATTGGAATATAGGAGATTAGCTTATTGTTGGTGAACCAGGCACCTACTCTACCCAGTGTGCTAGTAAGCCACCTGCATTTGTAGTCAGAGCTTAAGTCAGCTTCAAAGCTGGGGAATGATCTTAAAGATGTTAATGGTGAAAGTGGCGTAGTTAAATGTTTTGTAGTTTTGGCCCAGGCCCAGGTACTCAGAGTAGAGTTAATCATAGGATTGGGGTGGCGTTGTTTGATTCAAGGAGAGTGTGGATCTCAAAACAGAGTATCCCAGGTATGTGGTCTCAGTTGCCAATTCTCAAGAAAGATCCAAAGTGGTGGGTGCTTGCTCGAATGGGCAATTGAAAAAAATGCTAATTTGGTAAATCTCAAGTAAAACCGTAGATTCGGGCAGGAGAGTCCCCCTGTTTTTTTTTGTTAGAACATTATCTTTCTTGCTATCCGTTAAGGGTCTATCTCCCCTGTGATTCCTAAGTATCTGATAGCATGTTTCAACCAAATAAATGTATATGTATTTTTTAAGACCTCTAAGTCTATTTGCGATATGCCAACTCCTAACGCCTCCGTTTTTTCCACATTAACTTGTAGGCTAGACAGCAGTCCAAAGTCAGTAAGGGAAGATAATAAAGCCAGTATGGAGGTTAAAAGGTCAGTTATTGTACAGAGAAGGTCATCTGCAAATAATGAGAATTTGAGATGGTGCAGACCCACCTTAAGACATGAACACCTAGCACCTTCTAGCATTACATCTGATAGATTGGGCTAAAGATTCAATGGCCAGCGCAAACAGCAGAGGTGACAAGGGACATCCTTGTTTGGTCCCTCTTTTAATATTAATAATGACATTGTTCGTCCCGGGGAGTTTAAGATTGCCCTGTGGAAGGTAGTAATTGGATCTAATTAAATTTATGAACTGCCCCTTGAAACCAAATGTATCTAGCATTGCATAAAGGTATGGCCACTCAAGGTTATCGAAAGCCTTCTCCATATCCAATGCCAAGACACATAATGGAATTTTTCCTTTATGCCCTAGATGTAGGACATTTAAAGTCCCTCTAATGCTTTCCCTCGTTTGCCTATGAAGGACAAAGCCAGTTTGATCTTTATGTATCACATCCGGTAAAAATACATAGATTCTGTCTGCCATGATTTTGGCCAATAATTTAATATCTGAGGGATATTGGGCAATAGTTTTTGGCCTCCAGGGAGTCTCTCCCTTCCTTAGGAAAAACTATGAGATCTGCCTTATTGAATTATGGGGGCATTTTATCTCTTTTTCTATTCTTAAAATTCTCGATTGGAAGATTTTAGTATTGAGCCTCTTGGGCAGAAAGGAATCAGGTTTATTGGCCTTTGTATAGAATAGATGGTTTGTGCATTTTAGGTTTTTTTCAGTCTTGTGAGATAAAATATTGTCTACTTCAATTTTGCATTTTTCAATTAGTTGGCGCATGCGGGGAGTGGGATTAAGCCGATTCTGGCTCTCCAATCCTATTGATCTGGTTGAGAGTTCTGTTTCTTTTAGTTTTAATTGTCTCTTATAAGCTGTAGCTTGTTTTATACATGGACCCCAGATGAAGGCTTTTTGGGCGGCCCATATTCAGCCAATTCCTGATTCTGTAGAATTATTGGTTTCAAAATATAAATGCAAATCTGCCTTTATTTGTTCTAGTAGTATTGGGTTAGTTAGTAGTAGGACAGCTAGTCTCCATGTATATGGGTTCCTCAAATTTAAACCTAGATCCAAAGCTATTTTGACAGCCGCATGGTCGGACCATGGGCATGCGTGAATTGTGGCCCTACTGAATTTATTAAAGAGTGCTAAGCTTATTAGTATAGAATCAATGCACGAATATGACCCATGAGTGTGTGAGTAATAGGTATGCTCTTTTTTGTCAGGATGGTGTCCTCTCCATGCATCAATCAAGCCAAGATCATTTAGCACCTTCCTAATTTGTCTTAATTTATTTGAGAAACGATTAGTGGCTAGGGTACTGGATCGATCTACTCGTGAATCAAAAGTTAAATTAAAGTCCCCCCTTTTATAATAGTGTGCCCAGATAGTGGTGCAGGAGTCTCAGGCAGAATGCTTCCAGTTTTCACTGATTCCAAACTGATGTTTGCTCAGAGTTTGGTTGAGTTTGAGTCTCTGAGGTCCCTAGAAGGGAGGGCTTTGGCTTAGTCAATGAAGTATGGCCACCCTTGGTAATGGAAGGCGTCTGGTGTCTAGTGTTATAGGATACTTATTTCCATTGTCTGGAAGGATTGGGTTAGTCTTTTCATTCTTTGGTTCTATACTCTTCTTCACCAGGAATCAGGGTAAGTAATTTGAGAGTGGACCAGCATTAATACAGTGAGTGGGCGGAATATGATTTGCCTCTGTGTTGGAATATAATGTTAAATGGGAAGCTATATGTATTTTTAATGCATTTTTGTGTGTTTAGTGTTATGCAATTATGCAAAAAGATGTCTTTGTTGATTTGAGAAACTAATTTCATGCAATATACTTTTGCAGGTTTGGTTGCTGTAAATATTTTTTTTTTGTTTTGCTTCAATTCCTTCAGATCAATTATATTTTGAGATTAAAAAAATATTACATTTGGTAGGTCTATCCTAAATAAGTGGTTTGTGAAGAACCTTGCTCATTAATATATATTATTTTTGTGAGCTCACAATTATCTGGTTATATGTTTTGTGATGTTTGTCTTTTGTGAATTTTGTATTTGTGTTTTTATAAGTATATTTTAATACCTGTATAAAAATCCTATGCATAGATTATCCATTTTGACTGACAGACAGTTTGATAAATAGTTTTTATGAATAATATAGTCCAGAGCCTGATCACCTCTGGATGAATATTATTGATCATGTTTATATGCTGTGGCCATTTTGGATATTTATTAATGAATGTTTTATCTAGATTTAATTCCTATTTGTTTTAAATATTATTGAGGTATTATATTAACAAAAAAAGAAGGAAGGCTTTTAACCCAAAGTGAAATACTGATTAAGTACCTAATAATTACCAGGTAAAAATTATTTTATGATTGCTTGTAGAGTTATTGATGGAGAGAAGTACACTATATGTTTAATATTTATACCTTATATAAATACATCCAGGGTCAATATAAAGATTTGTCAAGGGAGCTTTTTGTGCCAAGAGGTTTTCAACTGACAAGAGGACATCCCTTGAGGTTAGAAGTAAAAAGATTCCACCTTAAAGAAAGAAAAGGGTTCTTCACAGTAAGGGTGGTTAATCTGTAGAATTCTCTACCAGAGGAGGTGGTGACAGCGGATTCGATAGATAACTTTAAAAGGGGACTGGATTTATTACTAATTAAAAAGGGAATTCAGGGTTATCATGGATAATTAGAGAGGCAGTATTGATCCAGGGAGAAGTCAGGTCGCCGGTGCCTGGGATCAGGAGGGAATTTATTATTATTATTTTTAATACAACTAATTAATTAATAGTTAATCCACATATTGCAGATCAGAGGAGATCTTGAAGGGTTGAACTTGATGGACTGAAGTTCTTTTTTCAACCTTAAATACTATGGCCCTCATTCAATTGCAATTTGGCCAATTGAATAGGCCTCTAAATAAGCACATAACATATTTTTTTTAAATAAGTTTTTAGTTAGTAAGCATCTATCCAAAAGCAAGGTTTTCACAAACTAAAAACGTATTTAAAAAAAATATGCTCTGTGCTTATTTAGACCCCTATTCAATTGGCCAAATCGCAATTGAATGAGGCCCTATGTAACTATGTAACTATGTAACTATGTACAAATATAAATACTTGTTCAAAGACATGCTCATCTTTAATGTTAATAATAGTAACCAACTGGGTCTAATATTTTATGTGTTACAATATGCATGTAAGGATAGTCAGTAATGTCAATCAAATCAGAATGATTATTGTTTTTACTCTTTACATTTTTTTTTTTGCATGCCTGTTCTGTTGGCCAGATTATATTTTTGAGCTATAATGTTTTTTATGCCTCATGTTACTGTAATTTGAGGAATGATAAAGCAGATTTACAATACTCTCTTTCAAAATTGATTTGATATATGCACAATCTGTCGTGTTTTTATCCCCAGGTGGATGCTGTAGAGAGTGCCTATGTCACTGACGAGATCAGGGCATGACAAGCTACAGGGTAATGAGGTGTAAATGAGGGCATAAAAGATCTTCAATTTACAAACAGAGGTTGATTCTGTGGCTGAAATTGTGTTCTAAAACAGTTTAGCCCTAGCACTGTTTAGCACTGTTGACAAGGGATGGAGACCTCCTATGTACCTGCTTAAACTCCACCTATTTGTTCCCCACTGTGGTATGGGTAAAGAACCCTATCATGTGGTCATATCTCTTGTGATAATAGTGAGTATCATCTTTTGGTTGCAATGTTTTTGTTTTCCTTTACTGGTTAAATGCTGTCAAAATATAACACCTACTCCTCAAGGTTCACCCCCAGCTCAGATGATGGCCATGATGTAAATTGATAACCAATTGATAAACTCTTTTAAAAGTATTTCTAGTTCTCCAAGAAAGGAACATGATAGAGGATGGGGTAACTTATAAATTGAAAATTCAGAGGCCTATTAGTATAAACGTAAAATTAGTAAAACAAATTGTGGTCTATTCTCCAAACATTGATAAGACAATCTTGATTTTGCATATCTATACATTGTACTAGCTCATGCGTAATTTACATTATTGACTTGATTGTTTTTTATTTATATACCATTCCTGGTGGATTACAAAGCTATACATATGTAAAATGTCATATGTAGTTAGGGAGTTTGAAAAATATATGCAAGGTCTTGTATGACAGATCTTGAATGTTTGGATTTTGTTTTTTCCTTTTTATTTTTGTCACACTTGCCTACCCCATGAGTGACTGGAAAGAGGAAGGAAAAAAATCAAAGAAAGTAACAACTGTGCCACAAGCTTACCCTGATATATGATAATAGAAACTATCTACTAAGTATCAAGTACCTATCCTGATGACAAATATAATGACAGGTGAAGAACCAGATACAGAGTTTGCTGACTAAAAAACAAAGCCAAACTCTTGTTCATTGACCTGGAAATGTGAACATGCATGTATCCGCTGGTAAAAAAAATAAAAAGGATGCAAAGTTCTGAGAGAAAGTCACATAATCCTTGTGCTATGCCTAGAAATCTGCACATGATGGGCCATTGCCTTAACTAGAGGATCTCATATCTAGAAGCAATCTTTTTTACTTTTTGAACCATATTACCTCAGCGGGGCCTGGCTAAGTGTGATGTGTAAGACTGGGTATGTATGAAGATTATCTGAGCCTATGTTTTCATTGTTTTGTCAGTTTTACTTTTTCTAGTCTTTCTTACCCCTGTTTTCCTTTTCCCTTGGTTTCTAACACTTATGCACATTGGTCTATCAACTTGCTAGGATATAGAATGTACTAACATCTGATAAGGGAGATTATATAGGGAAAGAAGGCATTATTTTGCATAAACTCCGGGTTGTTAATAATATCAATGCATAATTGTGTTTTAAGAAATGTTTGTGAAACGCTTTATGATAGTTGTTGTATCAATGTTCTAGCTACAGATAACGATTATGGCAATTTTGCTATTGGCTATTAATCATATCCACAATTGCAATGTTTATTATGCACAAGACAGGTATAAAGTGAAATTGGCTCCATGATCTAATTGCACTTACATTAATAACCGCTGCACCACAATCTGGACTAACTATGATTATATGAGTCTTGTGTTTTATAATCACCAGTTGTAAGGCTCTCATCCAATGTGCTTTTATCACCTGCACTGTGCAAAGGACTCATTTATTAAAAACTTTCCAGTTTTGTTGCAGGAACATCACATGGAACCTAGACCATACTGGGTTATCAGCTTTGTGGCTCTACGGGCACAATAATCCCTGCCATTATCTGTTTCCCAGTGAGCTTTCTCCTTTTGGGACACAAGTCTCTTTTGAAGTTAGTTTGAAGATGACGCCTTGCCTTTCTTATTATGACTGTTGAATATTTATGTTGAATTTACAATGTTTGTAATGGCCAATTAAGAATACGCCTGTTGTATATCTCTAGCATTTACGATACTTCTTAGTGTTGTGGGGGGAATAATATGTAGCGGAAGAGATACGCCATTTTGTGTACTGTCTTCCATTCTGTATTTGGTGTAGTCAGCATTGTTCCTTCAATTTGTTTTTCCACCTTCAAAGTATAATACATACCCATTGTTTTGGCCTGTTAGCATAATGTTGCAAAAACAGAACGTGCCAGGACTTAGATAATATACTAAGTAATGCATACAGAAATCTCCATAAACCCCTTTTCAGAATTCTTAAACTATATTCAGAGATCACCTGAGGAAGGAACAGGTGAATGAGAATGATCATGGTTCCACAGAGGTTTCTCCCCTAGACATATTCCTCTCCTGAGTACCATTCTTATGTAGTTGTTCTTTCAGAAAAAAAGAAGGGGGTTTTGAGTTATGATGAAAGAGTTAACATTTTACTTGACCTTTGCCTTACTGAACTATTGCCAAGGCTGCATAAAGCCAGTTTTTATTGTCAGCAGGCCCTTGTAAGTTCCTTATCTACTGTACCCACATTGGATCTATAGTTATGTATTCTGTCTATGTAACATCTCCTTATATACCACAACATGTATGTACAGATGGCAAATACTTGTTATTAGCTAAAACCAACCATGACTTTTAATTGTTGACCCTGCATAACTGATCATGTAAAGTCAGCATGTACCTGTGATATATTATACTGTGGAACACTTAATGAATTGAAACAATTTGACATCACTACCTTGTGTGTGTGTGTGTGCGTATCATACTGTCTCCCATATATCTGAACCAAGAGGAGAGAGGTGCCTGTGGAAGGTGAATAAAAGTTTTACCCCGGGGTAGTGCTGTTCCTAGCAGTGGAAGAAATCCTGCTCTAACAATAGTCTACAAATAAAGGATAATAATAATACCTCTAAATCTTCCTCCTTTCAACTGCAAATCATTACCTCTTGTTCTAGTGTTCCTCTTATTATTAAAGATATTTCCCTCCTCTATGTTATTAAACCATTTTGATATATTTAAGGTGTCTATAATATCAAGCCTCTCTCTACATATTCAGTTCATGAAGTATTTCCATATAACTTTTGTTTTTTAGACCAGAGGTTTTCAACCTTTACACATAAAATATTCATGAAATAAAGTATTTTTCTGGTCGTTTTGTGAGCTTGAGAATGTTGTGCTATTAATTCTAAGACCTAACATCACTTTCACTTTTAATAATTGTACAGTAGTGTGTTTTTATCCACAGTAAAAATGCTACGTATTGGACTTTACCCTCCTTGCGAGTCATCCCCAGCACTCATAGGGCTTTGGGCTACATTTGCATGTTACTGCCTTGCTCGCGAGTGACTTTGTTGCAATTTAATAGCATGATTGGAATTGTAGCGGTTACGAGCTTGACATATCACAGGATTTGTGACTGCGTAATCGTCAATTTTTTAAACGTAGCTCGAATTTAATAGGGCTATACATGTATTTTCAGGTTGCTTGAGAGTTACTATTAAAAATAGCACCTTTGTTTTATGACAGAGCAAAATAACTAAACCAGGAAAACTGTAAAATAACTAAATGACAAGGAGAAGTTTAAGCAAATCCAAATGGGGGGACAAAGAGCACAACATTCCATCTATAACCAACTGAGAGGGGAAATGATCCACATCACAAGTAGCAACATCATTTTGAAATACTTTTTGAATTTTTTAAATATGTGCATTTTTCATTAAGAAATCAAATTTGAGTTTACATGTATAACAGACTGCCCACCTGCTTTTGCATTACTGCAGTCAATCAGGTTGCAGGGTTTTGAGTCTCATTCCAGTTTGAAGAAAACAGACTTTGTAATATTTGTATGGCAAAAAAATCAGGTTTCTTCTTTCTTGCCTCTCTTTAATTTGAACAATGCAGTTTAGTGCTCTTCTTACTCTGTGCTGTCCATGTAGAGATAAACCGCCCCCCCAAAGAAAACCTTAACAGATCTATCTGTGCAGTCATGTAATGCTGGACTCACCTAAACAGGTCAGTTGTGGGTTAACTGGTTATTGCAGTGTAAACTGAGTCCACAGGATGCTGTGTCTATCAATCACAGCCTTCCCCATACAGACTCACAGCATGCGTGCTCATGGTAGTACGAGTTCACAGCGCCCTCCACTTGTGCGGCGACAAATGCGCGCACCCACAAAAGCGCTCCCTTGATTTGCGCGATCGTGACATCTTCGCGCAGGACCCGACATCTGCACGCAGGACCCAATGCAGGATCGGCACAACCTCAGGTAAGGTGGGCTTAGGGGTATTTGGGTAGGCTTAGAGGTGTTAGCTTTTACGGTTAGGGGTCTTTGGATTAAGGGTTAGGGTAGGGGTGTAAGGGTGTATGGGTTAAGGTTAGGGCCACAGGTAAGTCTGATATCACAGACATGATGATAGGCAGACAGGGGTGCTATACACACAGAGGTGATGGTGGTACACACAAGGACATGCTGGTGAGAGGCACAGGGATATGCTAATGGGACAGACGAGATTATGGTGGGACACACAGGGAGATGCTGATGGGACACACAGGGAGATGTTCCCGGGATACCCAAAGGTAGATGGCAGAGCACACACGGAGATGCTGATGGGACACACTGGTGGGATACACAGAGATGATGCTGTGACACACAGGGATATGATGGCGGGACACACAGGGATATGATGGCGGGACACACTGGTGGGACACACAGAGATGATGCTGTGACACACAGGGATATGATGGCAGGGACACACAGGGAGATTTTTTAAAAGATTGCCATAGTGCTTAATAACTGTTTTGCAAGTAAATTATTATTATTATTTTACAGTTTTTTGTAAAGCGCCAAGTTATTCTGTAGCGCAGTACAGGGGTTAAATACAAAGAAAAAATAAATACAATATTAAACACATTGCAGAAAGTAGAGGGCCCTGTCTTTGTGTTTAAAATCTTACATACATGCAGCCTTATCTAATTTTGTTTACTGAAGTTTTTAGTTTGTGAAGACTTTGCTTTTGATAGAAGATCGCTAACTAAAAACTTCTGTAAAAAAATATGCTATGTGCTTAAATAGAGCCCTTTTAAATTTGCAGAATCGCAATTTAATAAGGCTGATGGTGTTTTTTTTTTCTTTCAAAACCTTACAAGATTGAAAACTTGCAAACTTACAATCTAAAGGGATAGATAAGATAAAAGGTAAAGTAATAAATTGAAGAAAGAAGAGAGAGTAATTGAAGAGAGAGTAGAGGTTTAATTAGTCATTACATTTGTGGGTGCATGAATACAAATGGGCGTTGTAAATTGAATCTGCAGAATGGATGGCATCAGGCCCAGGGTCTTTGGTTGAATCTCTGTAGAAATAACTGCTCAATGCTGGTGGTAAATGCAACTGAGAAGATAAAATCAGTATTTGTATAAAGTAATCCAGTTTAGCCTTTAAATCTTATATTTACACTTTAGTAATTATTGCTATAGCAGATAACCGTTTCTCTTCTCCTATCAGAAGTCCTAGAAATGTAATTTCAAATACAAGTTTTAAAATCTACATTAAAGTTTTTCCATTTGTCATGATTACATTGTTTAGTGACTGTAATATTACCAGTAATTATGGATATGGTCAAGGGCACATTACATTGTTGAAATGCAATTATATGTTGCCTGTACATTGTTATCTTGTATCCTAGTTATAAAATGTTATAGAGGGAAAATGTGATATAGAACAGAATATGTGTGGAAATGGTGAAAATGTTCTGCACAGAAGCTTAACTGCAGAACATATCATCTGCACACATACAGGCCTTGATTCAAGGTAGATGACAGCTCCTTAGGAGTCCTGAGCAAATGCTGGAAATTAAAATCAGGGTTGTAACCCCTAGCTAGCTATAGACACCTGTGAGTTTTATCTCAAGAGCTCTATAGCAACCAAGGTTGCAAGGTAGATGTGCTGATATCACACACATACACAACGGTACACAAGGGTGTGGTATGGGAGATGAGTATAAATATTTTGGTTCTATGATTCAATAAAGGTTCAGTTCTAGTTTCACATATCCACAGTGTGAGGCTGTTTTTGTGTTTGTATCCTCAATTGGGGAGTGGTCTTGCCATAGGCCACTAGTAACCTGTATGCAGTATTCTCTGCCTGTACCTTTGGGCGTTGTCCTCTTCAGAAGCCATCTTTTGTGCCACAGAGAACAAGAACTACACGATTCTGCTGGAGTAGGTTTGAACTAGGTTCATGTCAAGCCCCCTTGAAGAAGGTGATCATGAAATAATATTAATTATAATATTAAATACTGATTTTGTTGTTAATCAGTTACCGAATAAACAAATTAAATCCTATTGTGTGTCTACATTGAATTGCCATTAACATATTTTCTTAGCAAATTTATGTGAAACATAGTTCTTTTGCTCACTTAGAACTAGACAGTCCAGTAATATCTGTGACTAAAAGAAAGTGTATAAGGAATTAATAGCAACAGTGTGAACAATATTTCAAACAAGAAATTATATTAAATTGATGGCACTGTAAGAACTTTATAATTTCACTATGGCTGCTAATTCTTGGTTTACAAATAAAATGTGATAATGAATACTTGCATTTTCATCGAACAACAATATTCTCAGACATTGGGGACTGTGCACGACTTGAGCTAGTTCTCAATTTTCTCTCTACACAGAGGAGTCACATAGTCACAGAAATGCATTTTTCAATTTCCTCCAGAACAAAAATACACATTTATTATTATAGACAGTTTGGCTGCAAACAACATGGAAAATTCTCTAAAGAAACAGTTTGGTATAATGCTCAGTAGAGTTCAGCAGTTTAACTAAGACAACAACTCCTATTCAGCATGTTTATGGTCGCATGCAGTGGCTACTGGGATCCATCATGAGATGACTCACAGGATGTTACAGAACAGAACATCAGAATGGAAAGTACAATAATCACGTCTGGTTCAGGATCATCTCAGAGGTCGCGTAGTGTCTGCAGAAACTATAAAATACTTAATTATTTTATAATAGTGACATTCCTGTTTGTAAGTGTACTTTAAACTTTATGTTTCTATATATACATATATATATCTATATATATCACATATTATAAATGTCAAACTGCAAGATGCCATCGCTCTTTGAGTGGTGCATATGACTTAGGCGATGAGCTCCGAAGGTGCTCATCGCCTGCAAGCCTCGTGTAGCGAGGTGAGCCTTTAACTCGCAGTACTTAGGTTATGAGCGCTAAAGACGCTCATCGCCTGCGAGCCAAGAGTAGCGAGGCAAGCTGTTAACTCGCAGCACTTAGGCTTTGAGCGCCAAAGGCACTCATTGCCTGCAAGCCAATGAAGCACGCAGGACTTTAAAAAAAAATCCTCTCCCTCCCCTGTGTCTCTCTTCCCCTCCTCTTGTCCCACCCCTGTGTCTCTCTTCCCCTCCTCGTCTTCCTCCCCTGTGTCTCTCTTCCCCTCCTCCTCTCCTTACCCTGTGTCTCTCTTCCCCTCCTCCTATCCCTCCACTGTGTCTCTCTTCCCCTCCTCCTCTTCCTCCCCTGTGTCTCTCTTCCCCTCCTCCTCTTCCTCCCCTGTGTCTCTCTTCCCCTCCTCCTATCCCTCCCCTGTGTCTCTCTTCCCCTCCTCTTGTCCCACCCCTGTGTCTCTCTTCCCCTCCTCGTCTTCCTCCCCTGTGTCTCTCTTCCCCTCCTCCTCTCCTTACCCTGTGTCTCTCTTCCCCTCCTCCTATCCCTCCACTGTGTCTCTCTTCCCCTCCTCCTCTTCCTCCCCTGTGTCTCTCTTCCCCTCCTCCTCTTCCTCCCCTGTGTCTCTCTTCCCCTCCTCCTATCCCTCCCCTGTGTCTCTCTTCCCCTCCTCCTCTCCTTACCCTGTGTCTCTCTTCCCCTCCTCCTCTCCTTACCCTGTGACTCTCTTCCCCTCCTCCTATCCCTCCCCTGTGTCTCTCTTCCCCTCCTCATCTCCTTAGCCTGTGTCTCTCTTCCCCTCCTCATCTCCTTACCCTGTGTCTATATTCCCCTCCTCTTCTCCCTCCCCTGTGTCTCTCTTCCCCTCCTCCTCTCCTTACCCTGTGTCTCTCTTCCCCTCCTCCTATCCCTCCCCTGTGTCTCTCTTCCCCTCCTCCTCTTCCTCCCCTGTGTCTCTCTTCCCCTCCTCTCCTTACCCTTTGTCTCTCTTCCCTGCCTCCTCTTCCTCTCCTGTGTCTCTCTTCCCCTCCTCCACTCCTTACCCTGTGTCTCTCTTCTCCTACTCCTTTCCTTACCCTGTGTCTCTCTTCCCCTCCTCCTCTCCATTACACAGCTTTTATGCAAAGCCAAGGTTGGATTATACACAAGTTGGGAATCCTACCCACATACACCTGTTTCAAGGTAACTGCCTATCATTAACATGATATATGTATACAATGGAACCTCTATTTTCATTTCTGAGGGTCAGACGGATACTGAATCAAATTAATATAAAATCAATTCTTACCATAACTAAAATTGGAATAATCAATTCCCAGGCCCAAATCTTATACATAATTAAATAAAAATGTAACCAGAACCCTGTGTCTCTCTTTCCCTCCTCCTCTTCCTCCCCTGTGTCTCTCTTCCCCTACTCCTCTCCTTACCCTGTGTCTATCTTCCTCTCTTTCTCTCCTCCTCTCCCTCCCCTGTGTCTCTCTTCCTCTCCTCCTCTCCCTCCCCTGTGTCTCTCTTCCCCTCCTCCTCTCCTTACCCTGTGTCTCTCTTCCCCTCCACCTCTCCCTCCCCTGTGTCTCTCTTCCCCTCCTCCTCTCTAACCTGTGTCTCTCTTCCCCTCCTCTCCTTACCCTGTGTCTCTCTTCCCCTCCTCCTCTCCCTACCCTGTGTCTCTCTTCCCCTCCTCCTATCCCTCCCCTGTGTCTCTCTTCCCCTCCTCATCTCCTTAGCCTGTGTCTATATTCCCCTCCTCTTCTTCCTCCCCTGTGTCTCTCTTCCCCTCCTCCTCTCCTTACTCTGTGTCTCTCTTATCCTACTCCTTTCCCTACCCTGTGTCTCTCTTCCCCTCCTCTTCTCCATTACACAGCTTTTATGCAAAGCCAAGGTTGGTTTATACACAAGTTGGGAATCCTACCCACATACACCTGTTTCAAGGTAACTGCCTATCATTAACATGATATATGTATACAATGGAACCTATATTTTCATTTCTGAGGGTCAGACAGATACTGAATCAAATTAATATAAAATCAATTCTTACCATAACTAAAATTGGAATAATCAATTCCCAGGCCCAAATCTTATACATAATTAAAAAAAAATGTAACCAGAACCCTGTGTCTCTCTTTCCCTCCTCCTCTTCCTCCCCTGTGTCTCTCTTCCCCTACTCCTCTCCTTACCCTGTGTCTATCTTCCTCTCTTTCTCTCCTCCTCTCCCTCCCCTGTGTCTCTCTTCCTCTCCTCCTCTCCCTCCCCTGTGTCTCTCTTCCCCTCCTCCTCTCCTTACCCTGTGTCTCTCTTCCCCTCCACCTCTCCCTCCCCTGTGTCTCTCTTCCCCTCCTCCTCTCTAACCTGTGTCTCTCTTCCCCTCCTCTCCTTACCCTTTGTCTCTCTTCCCCGCCTCCTCTTCCTCCCCTGTGTCTCTCTTCCCCTCCTCCACTCCGTACCCTGTGTCTCTCTTCCCCTCCTCTCCTTACCCTGTGTCTCTCTTCCGTTACTCCTCTCCTTACCCTGTGTCTCTCTTCCGTTACTCCTCTCCTTACCCTGTGTCTCTCCTCCGCTCCTCCTCTCCTTACCCTGTGTCTCTCTTTCCCTTCTCCTCTCCTTACCCTGCGTCTCTCTTCCCCTACTCCTCTCCTTACCCTGTGTCTCTCTTCCCCTCCTCCTCTCCTTACCCTGTGTCTCTCTTCCCCTCCTCCTATCCCTCCCCTGTGTCTCTCTTCCCCTCCTCCTCTTCCTCCCCTGTGTCTCTCTTCTCCTCCTCCTATCCCTCCCCTGTGTCTCTCTTCCCCTCCTCCTCTCCTTACCCTGTGTCTCTCTTCCCCTCCTCCTCTCCTTACCCTGTGTCTCTCTTCCCCTCCTCCTATCCCTCCCCTGTGTCTCTCTTCCCCTCCTCATCTCCTTAGCCTGTGTCTATATTCCCCTCCTCTTCTTCCTCCCCTGTGTCTCTCTTCCCCTCCTCCTCTCCTTACCCTGTGTCTCTCTTATCCTACTCCTTTCCCTACCCTGTGTCTCTCTTCCCCTCCTCCTCTCCATTACACAGCTTTTATGCAAAGCCAAGGTTGGATTATACACAAGTTGGGAATCCTACCCACATAAACCTGTTTCAAGGTAACTGCCTATCATTAACGTGATATATGTATACAATGGAACCTCTATTTTAATTTCTGAGGGTCAGACGGATACTGAATCAAATTAATATAAAATCAATTCTTACCATAACTAAAATTGGAATAATCAATTCCCAGGCCCAAATCTTATACATAATTAAATAAAAATGTAACCAGAACTCTGTGTCTCTCTTTCCCTCCTTCTCTTCCTCCCATGTGTCTCTCTTCCCCTACTCCTCTCCTTACCCCATGTCTATCTTCCTCTCTTCCTCTCCTCCTCTCCCTCCCCTGTGTCTCTCTTCCTCCCCTCCTCTCCCTCCCCTGTGTCTCTCTTCCTCTCCTTACCCTGTGTCTCTCTTCCCCTCCACCTCTCCCTCCCCTGTGTCTCTCTTCCCCTCCTCCTCTCTAACCTGTGTCTCTCTTCCCCTCCTCTCCTTACCCTTTGTCTCTCTTCCCCCCTCCTCTCCCTCCCCTGTGTCTCTCTTCCCCTCCTCCACTCCTTACCCTGTGTCTCTCTTCCCCTCCTCTCCTTACCCTGTGTCTCTCTCCCCTCCTCCTCTCCTTACCCTGTGTCTCTCTTCCGTTACTCCTCTCCTTACCCTGTGTCTCTCTTCCCCCCCTCCTCTCCCTCCCCTGTGTCTCTCTTCCCTCCTCCACTCCTTACCCTGTGTCTCTCTTCCGTTACTCCTCTCCTTACCCTGTGTCTCTCTTCCGTTACTCCTCTCCTTACCCTGTGTCTCTCCTCCCCTCCTCCTCTCCTTACCCTGTGTCTCTCTTTCCCTTCTCCTCTCCTTACCCTGTGTCTCTCTTCCCCTACTCCTCTCCTTACCCTGTGTCTCTCTTCCCCTCCTCCTCTCCTTACCCTGTGTCTCTCTTCCCCTCCCCCTCTCCCTACCGTGTGTCTCTCTTCCCCTCCTCCACTCCTTACCCTGTGTCTCTCTTCCCCTCCTCTCCTTACCCTGTGTCTCTCTTCCCTTACTCCTCTCCTTACCCTGTGTCTCTCTTTCCCTTCTCCTCTCCTTACCCTGTGTCTCTCTTCCCCTACTCCTCTCCTTACCCTGTGTCTCTCTTCCCCTCCTCCTCTCCTTACCCTGTGTCTCTCTTCCCCTCCTCCTCTCCATTACACAGCTTTTATGCAAAGCCAAGGTTGGATTATACACAAGCTGGGAATCCTACCCACGTACACCGGTTTCAAGGTAACTGCCTATCATCAGCGTGATATATGTATACAATGGAACCTCTATTTTAATTTCTGAGGGTCAGACGGATACTGAATCAAATTAATATAAAATCAATTCTTACCATAACTAAAATTGGAATAATCAATTCCCAGGCCCAAATCTGATACATAATTAAATAAAAATGTAACCAGAACTTTCGCTTTACTGAGGAGCGATGATGGCAGAAGCTTAAGAGCAATTCTTGTTTAGAAGGGTAGCCACCTTCAATTAAAACATATGGTAATTTCAAATCAACTATTCACCAGCACTCGATTTAGCAAAAAATTTGACCAGTATTGAATTTGACAAATATAGGGTTTATCAATATTGAGGGTCCACTGTATATATCTATAATATATATATATATATATATATATATATATATATATATATATATATATATATATTCATATGTATATATATATATATATATATATATATATATATATATATATATAATATGCATAGAACATTTATATATACACATGGCACACTCATCTCTTAAACCTAAGTACAGCACTAGATGTTTTAAAATAGAAAACACACTATGGTTTTCAAATACACCCCCCAAGTTTGATCCAAAAGATCCAAATGAAATGTCAGAATAAGGCCTACCATACTGTATGCAAATGTGTCATACCACCCAAAAGACCCTCCTCATCTAAAAATGGCAAATTTTCAAAAACTAATTTATTTTTACAATGCAAAGAACAATTTTGCACATCATTAGCCAGATAACTTCCCAAAAATGCTTAGTCTAACAAAGTACACTTTTTGAAGTGATATGTTCTGCTTTGTTTCTCTAGTTTGTGTAGGTTTCCACATGTGGCATGTCATGAGGATTCAGAAGACCTAAGCATCTTTCCTATTCAAAGAACTGATTTATTACCTTTAGCTGGAGCAATTTACTTTGGGCCTCATTCTATTATCGGCCGCAGCCGCTGCGGGGCCGCAAGGACCGGCCGCAAGCTATTCGGCTATTCTATTCCCTTACGTCCGTAGGCTCCGGCAGGCTTGCGGCCGGTGCCTTGCTATCTCTTGCGGCCGCTCGCGCCGGAGGAAAGCCTTTGATCTAAAACGGCCGCAAGAGATTTGCAATTCAATTGCTCCGGGAAACCTCTCTGCAAGGCTAAAAACGAGCCGCAGTTACTTGCAGGAAAAAGGTCTCGCTAGCACCAATTAAGCACATAAAATAGCTCAAATAAAGCCATCCTGCACTTTGAGAAGACTCTAAAGGGATTTTAGGTGTTAGAAAAAATAGCACATAATTATCCTGTACTTAAATCCGTAAAATATTTTATTTTTAATATCCGTAAAATATCCATGTAAAAAGTCCAGAGTGCTTGGAGCACCTAAGACACACCCACGCCGCAGCCGGAAAATAAACAGTTAATTTGAACTCGGGTTTGGGCAGATGTGCAAGCTTGAGAGTGGGTTCCTTTTAATCCTCATGTCCCCCAATATGATCCCTAGCATTTACAGAGCTGTACAGTGCAGGCTTGAATTTATTTTTGACTTTTTATATTTCACAGATTACGGCCGGTTCCAAGATATGCGGCCGGCCGTAAAAGGAGATCCTTGCGGGGCCGTATAATAGAATCGCGAGTAAACTGAACCCCCGCAAGGAATCGCAGCCTTACGGCCGATTTACGGCCGATAATAGAATGAGGCCCTTTGTGTGCTGTGGTTGATATAGGATCATATTCTTGTTTTCTATTAATCGCAATAATAAACCACTCAACATTTGTAAAAAAGGAATAGCTCACACTCTCTCTACGATCCATTTTGATCTGCAGTGGACATTCCCCTTCCCTATAGCATTGCATGGTTACTGCTCCATCAGTTTGTTCAGCTCAAATCACATTCATAAAATAAAACAATATTTTTTCTAAATATAGTTATTTTGAGTGATTGCTTTTATGCCATGTCATAATTAAACAAAAATCTTGTGGCGTTTCTAATAACTTCAATAATTTAATATATAAAATGAAAACACAATTTAAAGTTTCATGGATATATTCAGCACATTTACAAAAACTCTCATTTTACAATTTTCATTAATTTAAAAAAAATCCCTCTAATGACCTAATGACTATGTTGACTCACCCAAGGGTGTTGACTCAGGTACCTGATCCCCCCCCCCCCCCCCCCAATCAGCATGGAGCATTTGGCACCAGTTTCAACCCATTATTCACCTGCTGTGTCTTCCTCAGCCAATTGGAGAGCAATGATACCCCAAAGTCACTGCTGGTATGTGACCCGCCTGCCTGCTTCTTGTGTCTTCTGTGCTGTTGGGCCCTGCCCCCACCAGAGATCAGCACAGACAGAGCTGTTATGTGTGTGTTTGAGACCTGCAACTTTCACCAGAGAGACTGCGAGAGAGAGAGAGAGATATCAGAAGTTTTCATAATCCAGGAAATTTAGATATGCCTTAAAATCTGATTGCCATATTTTGCTCACCTATAAGGCACTTTTTTTTATAGCAAAACATTGCTTCAAATGTTGCCAGTGTCTTTTAAAATAAAATCTATTAACACCATTGTTGCCACTTAAAACTGCCCATCTGTGCACTGGACCTGGTGCAGTGTATGATGTATGGAGCAGGAATAATTATTGTATATCTATATTAATTTAATTTAATTTAGTTTGATGGTTAATCTATAAATTGATCATTTTCCCACACAGAGCAACTGTTTGCCTCATGCTACACCTGCAATCCTCTCTGCCATAATCCATTTTGGACACTCAGTTGCCCTGTGTCCTGTTAACCCCATCTGCCAGATTCAAACAATTTGAGGTAGTCTGATTCAAGGCTGAGCAATTAAAGAGCATTGACACAGTTGAATTATTTATGTTGCTTATCATTGTGACAGTGACAAAATAAGTTTTAGTTTTAACAGTTAGCTGAGTATATAACAAGCACTGTCAGGTTTAAATTGAAGCAATTGAATAGTCTTCTGCATTCACCCGCCCACTTAGTAGTAAATAAATAAAAAAAAATGGTGACTCCCCACTAATGCATATACAGCCATATTAAATCCCAGTCTCGTAAGTCAACATGAAGCACGTAATGGCTTGAAATTTGGCCTACTTATGTTGCTATCAAATTAAAAGGGGCTGCGAGCTACGAGCGAGAGATGCTATTTCGTAAACCAGTTCGCGGTCGTCGGGGTTGCGTGCTTGAACGCAAACAATTAAGCAATCACGTAATTACGGGTTCAGATGGAGCCAATAAAAAAAAAGAGATTGTTAGCGTTACGTCACTGAAAAAGGGGAGGGTAGATTTCGTCTACGTGCTTCAATTACAGTTTGCTATTGGACCCACTTTCCAGATATAATGCAATGTTAATAAAGCAGTAAATATGATATCCTATTATATGCGAGTTACATATATGTCTTAACACATTGAATGCAAAATATAAACATGAAATAAAGTATTTTTCGGGCCCGATTTGTGGGCTTGAGAATGTTGTGCTATTAATTCTAAGACCTAACATCACTTTCCCTTTTAATAAATGTACAGTAGTGTGTTTTTATTTAACTACGAAGTGCTACTTATTGTACTTTACCCCGCTTTTTGGATGCTCTCGAGCACATGTTGGCCTTTGGGCTTCGTTTGTGTGTTACGAGCTTTCTCGCGAGTGACCATGTTGCAATTTAATAGCTGAATTGAACAAGTAGCGGTTACGGGCTCGTTGGATCAAAGGATTTACATGCACGAAGCTAAAACGTTGCTCAGCACGTAGCCATTTTTTGGCCGTCCTGCGTGTAAACACGCAAGTCGTCTGCGAGCAACGTTACAGGGCTAATTTAATAGCCATAACGCGTAAAATTGGAGTTACGGGCTACGTTCTACAATG
Organism: Discoglossus pictus; assembly: GCA_027410445.1. Lineage (NCBI taxonomy): Eukaryota > Metazoa > Chordata > Amphibia > Anura > Alytidae > Discoglossus > Discoglossus pictus. Next base: position 77,045,161 of record CM050163.1, read on the forward strand.
TAGCCCCAATTTTAATGAGGCTGATAATCGGTTAAGAAAGAAAGAAAGGCTGTATTTTTTTTTAAAGAAGGGTTTCCTCTACTTTTCAAGCACTCTGAGCTGCACGTTACCATACAGAGCAACACAAGCCATGCTGAATATCTCAGGAATCATCTACTGTGTAGAAAAATGGCTAATTCAATGTTTAGCCAATTTTCCCGTGCTCTTTAAGATGAAACTAACTTGTTGTTGGCATGACAGTGTCCCTTTAACACCCTGACATTTTGGTTAAAGAATTTATTTTGTGGTGGTTCCCAAACTTGTTTTCTAAAGTTAATCTTAAAGGGCATGAAAACAGGCTATATATTGCGTTAGTCATTGCTTCCCTATAGTGAAGTAGCATTTAATAAAGTATCCATTGAAGCCATATTGATAGGTATATTAAAACAATATCCTCATGTTCTGTATAATATAGTCACAATAAAATGCGAAAAAGGCAGGTATAAAGTTGTTTGGATGCACTACTTGAGCTGTTTTTGTTAAATAGTTGTACACTGCTTTCTACATCCATTTGGTAATCACATATAATAGTTGTCAATCTACGAATCGTTGTCACGCTTTGCAAGCTCGAGCCGCGAGGATCCTCATTTGCGGAAGGTGGAGGCGCCAACGCCGGCTGTAATGAGCCAAAGGCTCAATGCAGGCCGCAAATGCAAACCCTTGCGAATCAACGGCCCGCATTTGCGGTGGTGGAGGCTCCCACGTCAGCTGCAATGAGCCTCATTTGGGGAGGTGGAGGCTCTACGGCGCCTTACACACGGTTACAAACACTCACACAAGCGGCACTTTACCAAAATACATTTAACACGCAATCACTATATACAGACTTACACAAAAAAATACGAACCGCGGGGGGGGTTGTGCACCCAGGACCTCTGAAAGTGAAGTTACACCTCAATTTAAGTCCAAATTCACAAGTTTAGACACACGAAAATCCCCTAAGCGAGAGAAAAAATGGCAGCCGAAAAAAGGAAAACAATGCTACAGGACACTAAAGACGCAAAACACCAGCAAGCACATACAGCTTTTCAAAAAACACGTACGAGCTACAAGATACACTCTTACCAAGGACGCTACATCATACACAGCCGCGTACCACATACACATTCGCCGCCATTTTACAACACTAACTTACACAGCTACCCTAACTGCTTCCCCTTGCGCACGCAGCCTATTTACACTACACACTGCACACGTTGCTGACACTTCCACCTCAGCTTCACAACAGTGCAAACCTACATTGTATGCTGCAGGAACATCAAAACAGCTCTTCAGCACAATGCTTCCTGCATATATTACTTCCAAATAGGTAAAGTATATTCATTTATTAATTTATTAAATATTTTATTAGCATACAAAAACAAATATACACAAAAATAAAAACAAAACTCTCACAATAAAGACAAAACCCATTCACTGCGCAACTGACAATGAGCGCCAACGCTACTCATAACACACAAAGCCTTGCAATAAGAGCAAAAAGCACATCAACGCTGACAAAACAATAGCAGCATAAGCGCCTATGAGAAAAAAAAAATACAACCAACAGCCTCGCAATGAGCGCCAAAGGCGCTCAGCGCGAGACTCGCAATGAGCGCCGAAGGATCTCGGACCACCAACAAAATTAATGTCTCGACCAAACAGCATTACCTGCCTTACAATTTTATTGCCGTCATTTTTTGTCGGGCAAGTCGCTAGTAATAATAATAATAATAACTTATATAGTTAGAGTCTCCTATTCAATTTTAAGCCTGTAAATACCACCAAACTGAAACTTTGGCTGCCGGTCAAATTTTTTCTAAACATGTAGACGTATTCAATTGTCACTAACCCGTAATTACATGCTCACAGCCTCCACATGCAAACTATGAACCCGTAAGTAGCATTTCAGAGTATGATCATGATCAATTAGGCAAGCCCTTAAGATACAAGACAGAGCCAATAGTAAATAAGACCGTCATCCAGGGGCGGCCCGTCCATTGGGGCGTCAGGGCAAACGCCCCCCCAAATATTTTCTTCACCCTGCAATAAAAAAAACACAACAATGTATTAGTATAACCCAAAAACAAATAAATATAAGGTGTACATCATCATTTCAAGTCTAAATAGTATTAAAATGAATTAAAGTTAGAAAAGGGACACTGTCACTTTAAAATAACCCTTGCGCTACATTAACTAATGCTGTGTATCTATCGCCCCCTGCCTGCACCCTGTGTGATCAAATTACAATAGTTACACTGTGTACACTAACCTTTAGACTCTTCTCTTCTCTTCAATGAGTCCTGGCCTGGCCCCCTGACCGTTAATGCATGCCGCCCACCATCACAGTGACGATATGCATGGGCGGTCATAAATGTATCAATTAATAAATGACAGTCTTCCATCATTGACCAATCAATGATGGAAGGTTGTACAGTTACTAAGAGAACAATCTAAACCCACCCAGACCGTTAGCCCTGAGCGCCCGCCAGCAAATAGAGCCTCGAGTTTGATTTTGATTGACTGATACAGTCAATAAAACCACCAGTTCCCTGTCTCTTCCCCCTTTCTGTTTCCTGACCCTGGTCACGCTGAGACTGAGAGACCTCCCTGGCTGAATCTACTCATCTGCTCTGCCTGCCTAACACAGTAAGTCTACACCTGCCTCTGCCTGGCACCTGCCCCTGCCCCTGGCCAAACCAAAACCCCTAGTAGCCCCTAATAAAAGTTAGGGGTGACCAGTTACCCCCAGTCCCCCACTATGCCTGCCTGGCCTGCCAGTGCCACCTACCCAGCCACCCACCAACTACCACCGACGACCCCAGCCATCACCCCCATGTGGCCTGTGCCACCCCCGATCAGGCCTGCCCTATGCTAGCCTAGCTATGCCATCATGCCACCACCGGATTACACCGATCACGGGATCGGGGTAGTCGGGTGGTGAGCGGGGTGGCACAGGCCCACATGGGGGTGATCGGATCACCCCCTTGATGAGGCCTGTGCCACCCCTGATGACCTCCATGTATGCCACCCTGCCCGAGGCCCGATCACCACCGGGCCCCCGGCACCACCCCGATGCGGCCTATGCTACCCCGGGTATTCGGGCAGTGAGCGGGGTTGACCAGGCCACATGGGGGTGGATGTTCACCCCCATGAGGCCTGTGCCACCCCTGGTCGTGGCCTATGGGCGACCGATGGGCGCCTGACCGTGACCGACCCCACCCTGGATGAACCATTAACCAACTACCTAACCCCCCCCCCCCCCCCCCCCCCCCCTATTTTTATTCCATTTTTAGAAGTAACAGGCATGTATATGTGCATGTCACTTCTAAAGATAAAATAAAAATTAGGGTAAGGGAAAAAAAAAATACAGTAACAACATTATTACAATTAATTTACACACAGTAAGCAAACACATTGTTAGTACAGTTAGTAACACAACACATTGTATACAAAAATAAACAGCTTTAAACAAACATTAATAAAAAATAAAATAAACAGCACATACACACATTGTTAGTACAGTTAGTAACACAACACATTGTATACAAAAATAAACAGCTTTAAACAAACATTAATAAAAAATAAAATAAACAACAGCACATACTTACCTGTAAAATTGACCCCTCCAGCGTTGGCCTTCTGTCCTCTCTGGATATAGTCATGATGAAAAATAAATAATCCATGTTGATTGAAGCCAATGATCAAAAATTAAATAATCCATGTTGATTGAAGCCAATGATCAAAAATAAAATAATCCATGTTGATTGAAGCCAATGATCAAAAATAATCCAATCTTGATTGAAGCCATTGTCCATCCATCCATTCTGGCCCATTGAAAGAGGCCTCCAAAAAAAAAACCGACGCTCTAAAAAAAAAAAAACAACACACTAAAAAGAGCTCCTCCTACAAGGAGCCCCTCCCGCGATTAATTGTTTTTTTCCCACGGTCTGCTATATATACTAATTTTTGAAGGACTCTGATTGGCTGAAATTTTTGATTGACATCGATTTCAACCAATGAGAGTCTTTAAAAAATTAGCAAATCAGCAAGCAGGTATGGAAGCCTGTAAGGGTAAAAAAGGTTAGTGTGAACTTGTTTGACCCTGTATGTATTATACATATTACAGGGCTATTTTATGTGATATACATGTTACAGGATAATATCCTGTAACATGTATAGCCAAAAAATAGCACTGTAATATGTATAACAAATAAAGTGTAATAGAAATGCATGAACAATATAATATACCATGTAATAAAGAACATCAATTAATCAAATAATAAATATCAATTAATATATATTGTTGTATGTATATGTTTATGTATATTTATGTGTAATTTTATATATATATATATATATATATATATATATATATATATATATATATATATATATATATATATATAAATTAATATCAAAATATCACAATAAATAAATATATATATATATATATATATATATATATAACAATTTGATATATATATATATATATATATATATTTATTTATTGTGATATATTGATATCAATTTTTATATATATATATATATTTTTTTTTTTTGGGCCTATATGTTATTTAAGGTTTCTAAGGTACGGTTGGGGCCTATATGGTCCCAATTTGTTATTTAGGGTTTTTAAGGTACGGTTGGGGCCTATATGGTCCCAATTTGTTATTTAGGGTTTTTAAGGTGCGGTTGGGGCCTATATGGTCCCAATTTGTTATTTAGGGTTTTTAAGGTACGGTTGGGGCCTATATGGTCCCAATTTGTTATTTAAGGTTTTTAAGGTGCGGTTGGGGCCTATATGGTCCCAATTTGTTATTTAAGGTTTTTAAGGTGCGGTTGGGGCCTATATGGTCCCAATTTGTTATTTAGGGTTTTTAAGGTACGGTTGGGGCCTATATGGTCCCAATTTGTTATTTAAGGTTTTTAAGGTGCGGTTGGGGCCTATATGGTCCCAATTTGTTATTTAAGGTTTTTAAGGTGCGGTTGGGGCCTATATGGTCCCAATTTGTTATTTAGGGTTTTTAAGGTGCGGTTGGGGCCTATATGGTCCCAATTTGTTATTTAGGGTTTTTAAGGTACGGTTGGGGCCTATATGGTCCCAATTTGTTATTTAAGGTTTTTAAGGTGCGGTTGGGGCCTATATGGTCCCAATTTGTTATTTAAGGTTTTTAAGGTGCGGTTGGGGCCTATATGGTCCCAATTTGTTATTTAGGGTTTTTAAGGTACGGTTGGGGCCTATATGGTCCCAATTTGTTATTTAAGGTTTTTAAGGTGCGGTTGGGGCCTATATGGTCCCAATTTGTTATTTAGGGTTTTTAAGGTGCGGTTGGGGCCTATATGGTCCCAATTTGTTATTTAGGGTTTTTAAGGTACGGTTGGGGCCTATATGGTCCCAATTTGTTATTTAGGGTTTTTAAGGTGCGGTTGGGGCCTATATGGTCCCAATTTGTTATTTAGGGTTTTTAAGGTACGGTTGGGGCCTATATGGTCCCAATTTGTTATTTAAGGTTTTTAAGGTGCGGTTGGGGCCTATATGGTCCCAATTTGTTATTTAAGGTTTTTAAGGTGCGGTTGGGGCCTATATGGTCCCAATTTGTTATTTAGGGTTTTTAAGGTACGGTTGGGGCCTATATGGTCCCAATTTGTTATTTAAGGTTTTTAAGGTGCGGTTGGGGCCTATATGGTCCCAATTTGTTATTTAGGGTTTTTAAGGTACGGTTGGGGCCTATATGGTCCCAATTTGTTATTTAAGGTTTTTAAGGTGCGGTTGGGGCCTATATGGTCACACTTGCTCTTTTAAGGTTTTAAACGTTACGGTTTGGGTCTTAAACGTTCTAATGTTTTTTTTTTTGTTTTCTATAACTTCCCAGGTGCAAACTATCTGTGGAATCAGATTTCTTTGGACTCGTTGGTTGACTTACTGGACGTGAATACCCCGAGAAGGAGCGTCAACTGTTGGTGAGTATATGGTCACACTTGGACTTTTAAGGTTTTAAAAGTTACGGTTTGGGTCTTGAGATTTCTAATGTTTTTTTTGTTGTTTTCTATCACCCCCCAGGTGCAAACTATCTGTGAAAGCAGATTTGTTTGGACTCGTTGGTTGACTTACTGGACGTGAATACCCCGAGAAGGAGCGTCAACTGTTGGTGAGTATCATTGCCTTTAATTTTCTGTCCATGTGTATAGGTGCAAATTTGATGGTGATGTAGTCTTGTCACATGAGGGTTTGCAATCTGTAATGTATACCAATGAAATCAACACACTGTTATTTTTAAGTAATTTTGTGACATAATATAAATTAATATACCGTGATCTCTTTCTTTTATTGGTATCAATATCAGAAATGAATACTATTGACTCTCTACTTGTGAAGCCTTTCGCCACCCTAACCTATGAGGAGAAGGTGGAAGTAAAACGGTTAGGAGCTGACCAACCAGAGATAAATCTGCAGCAAATCGCAAGAGATAGAGGGAAGCAATATGTCCGTAATTTCAATACTGAATGGTACAAGAAGAACGACTGGCTTTCTGGAAGCGTTTCTAGGAAGTCCTTATATTGTTTCCCATGCATCCTATTTGGTGGTGACGCTGCTTGGACCAAAACTGGAGTGACTGACGTCAAACATCTAGCTGACAAATTGGCAAAACACAAAAGTTCTAAAGCTCACTTGGATAACAGGATCAAGTTTGAGATGCTTGGACAGGCGAACATTGCTGTTCAACTGGACCAAGGATACCAAGTCAGCATTCAAAAACACAACGAAGAAGTGGCTAAGAACCGGTACATCCTTTCGAAGATAATTGATTGTGTTCGCTTTTGTGGCGCCTTTGAACTGGCATTAAGAGGACACGACGAGAGTGAAACATCGCTAAATCCAGGAGTGTTTAGAGGCCTGGTGGATTTGGTTGGCAGTATCGATAGTGCAATGGAACAGCATTTGAAGACTGCAACTGTGTTTAAGGGCACTTCCAAAACCGTGCAGAATGAGCTACTGGACTGCATGCATGAAGTTATAAAGGAAGTGATTCACCAAGAGCTTAAGGAAGCCCAGTTTGTGGCAATCCAAGCGGATGAAACAACCGATATTTCCGCTAGGACACAGTGCGTTGTAGTCTATCGCTACATTGACAAGAAGCATCAAGTGGTGGAAAGATTTGATGGCTTCACGGAAATGAAATCAACGGATGCAGACTCCATTGCTGCTGTTGTGCTGGAAACACTGAATACTGTTCTCCCAGAGCCAGAAGACAAGAAGAAACTCATAGCTCAAAGCTATGATGGTGCCAGTGTGATGCGTGGAGATCAAGGAGGAGTTCAAAGAAAAATAAAAGACGTTTACCCGAACGCACACTACGTCCATTGCTATGCTCACCAACTGAACCTAATAATGGAGAAAGCAGTTTCAAGGATTGGAAGAGTTAGAGTTTTTTTTTCAAACATAGGCGGCATACCATCTTTTTTTTCACGCTCTCCAAAAAGGACTGGAGTTCTGGATGAGGTAGTTGGTAGAAGACTTCCAAGAGGTGCACCGACACGATGGAACTTCAACGTTAGGACCGTGAACGTGATCTACGAGAACAGAGATGCGCTACTTGAGTGTTTCCAGACAATTGAAGCATGTCTAAACTTTGATCCAACATCTATACGGGAAGCCGCAGGTTTCATTGGAATGCTGGAAGACAGGGAGTTCCTTTACTTCCTTAAATTATTTCATTTAATAATGCCACATGTAGACATCCTCTATAGTCAGCTTCAGAAGCGAGACACGGATACTGTTTATATCAAAAAAGTCACAGAAGACTTTGTCGCCAGCATCCAGAAAATCCGTAATTCTGTGGAAGAGATAGAAGCAAGTTTGCCAAGCGATCTAACAGTCAACAGACGGAGTGCGGAGATCTCAACCTTGAGACAACTTTCAAGAGAGGTATGTGACATAGTGGTGGTTCATGCAAAAGAACGATTTTCATTTTCAAATCACCTAGTCAGTGCCAAACTTGTTCAAAGTGACTTGTATAAAACCCATGGCACTTGCTTTCCAACCCAAGCTCTGGAAGACACCGTGCAAGCATATCCAATACTGAAGAAGGAACAATTACGCACTGAGCTGTCACTTCTGTATGGGAAGACAGAGTTTCATACTTGTACAAGTGCTGTTGCTCTGCACAAACTTTTCCATCAATTTAATCTGCAGAATGATTTCACAGAGACAGTAAAATTATTAAGAATCCTGATTACAACACCAATGACTACTGCAGAATCAGAAAGATGCTTCTCAACATTGAAGAGGATAAAAACCTTTTTAAGAAGCACCATGTCCCTGGAGCGGTTGAATGCATTGGCGATGCTCTCAATGGAAAAGCAACTGATTTCCGAGATCCCACACTTCAATGAAAAAACCATTGAGAAGTTTTGTTCTTTGAAAGATCGCCGTGCAAAATTAAAATACAAGTGATTGAAGCAAAGAAGAATGCATACCCCCAAGGTGTGCAAAGATAAACTGCGTTAAGCAGCACCACCTCACACTACCAAACATAACTAGTGGTAAGTAAAGTATGAACGGTGTGTGGGTGTGCATATGGAAGGAGCTATGAAAGGTGTGTGCATGGTCACTAACAATTGTTGAAGCCTTGGCGTGGTTTGAAGGAATTGGAGGCACTTCCAAGGGTAGCTGTCACTTGTGTACAGGAAGCAAGAATTCCATGTCTGTACAAGTGCTGTTGCTCTGCAGCAACTTTAGCATCAATTTAATCTACATAATCTAACAGAGTGAGTGAAGCTATAAGGAATCCTGCTTACAACAACGAAGACTACTAAAGAACCAGAAAGATGCTTCTCCACATTGAAGAGGATCAAAAAAGTAATTAAAAAGCACCATGGCCCTGTAGCGGTTAAATGCATTGGTTTGAAGGAATTGGAGGCACCTTCAAGGGTACGTAAAGTTCTCAGAAATGGCACCACCTCACTACCAAAAATAACTAGTGGTAAGTAAAGTATGAATGGTGTGTGGGTGTGCATATTGAAGGAGCTATGAAAGGTGTGTGAATGGTCAGTAACAATTGTTGAAGCCTTGGCGTGGCGTTACTGCTCATATGGTTATCCATATGCTAATTCAACGTGTTTGTTTGACATTGATTATTGTGTGGTCTAAACAGAAGTGAAATGTTGTTGTTTTCTTGAATCCCAAGATCCACTGGTTTGGGCCTATGCAGTGCTGATTGGTCTTCTAAGGTATGTTTGAGGCCTATATGGTCCCACTTGGTCTTCTAAGGTATGTTTGGGGCCTATGGTCACACTTGGTCTTCTAAGGTATGTTTGAGGCCTATATGGCCACACTTGGTCTTCTAAGGTATGTTTGGGGCCTATATAGTTCCACTTGGTCTTCTAAGGTATGTTTGGGGCCTATGGTCACACTTGGTCTTCTAAGGTATGTTTGGGGCCTATATAGTCACACTTGGTCTTCTAAGGTATGTTTGGGGCCTATAGTCACACTTGGTCTTCTAAGGTATGTTTGGGGCCTATATAGTCACACTTGGTCTTCTAAGGTATGTTTGGGGCCTATATGGTTCCACTTGGTCGTTTAATGTTTTTTAAGTATGGTTTTGTTCTTGAATGGTATGATTGATTTGCTTGTTTTCTTCCAACCCCAGGTGCAAACCCTATGTGGCTGCAGATTTGTTTCTACTCATTGGTCAACTTAATGAACGTGAATACCCTGAGAAGAAGAGCCGACTAATGGTAGGTGTCACTCCTTTAATTTTTCTGTTAATACGTATAGGTGCAATTATGATATTGCTGTAGTCTTGTCACATGAGTTTTTTCAATCTATATTGTATACCAATGAATTTAACACATTGTTACTTTACTTCTTGACATTTCTGCATTGCAGATCATGTATTTCAATGGGCTTTACAAGCATAAGGTCATTGGGCGGGGCTTATAAAGGTCATTATGACGTCAGGGGGAGGAGTTATAAAAATGGGTGTGGTTTGAAAAAGGGGGAGTGGCTATGTTTCGCCCTGTCGCCCCTCCAACTTGAAAAGTCACCAGCCGCCACTGCCGTCATCATGACGTCAGTAAAACATGAAGTTTAAACTACAATTAATTAGTGTTTGGAAGTCTGACTGGCAATCCAGAAATGTTGAAATCAATAAAAATCATTAAAGCAACTGTTCTAGTCCATGCGGTTTTCATGATATGTATTAACTCCTTGATTCCCAGGATCGATATAACCCCGAAATAAGATTTAAAAAAGTATTTTTATTGTAGATTTGCGAGCTTGAGATTGTTGTGCAATTAATTATAATGCCTTTCATTGCTTTCCCAGTATTTTTTTCAGTACAATAGTGTGTGTTTATTTGGTTTTACAGTGTTTCGCAGAGGTGTTTAACCCACTTGGGCGTCCTATCTAGTACTCGTATAATTTTTTCCTTAATTTGTTATTTATGGAGTAGAAGCCAATTGCGGGCTACATTAACATTTGTAAATGAAAATAAATTTTGCTTCTTTAGCACTGGTAACATTTGTGGGCTTAAAAAATCAATGGAAGAGATAGGATAGAGTTACGGTCTTGACAACCGCAGGGATTTTGAGCCTGTAATTCGCAATTGGAATGACAGTAGCTAAATGTAGCCAAATGAATATCAGTAACATTTATGGGCTGCTTTACGGGCTCATGTAATTGTTATTTGGACAAGTAAATAGGGCCCAAAGTGTTTCAGGGTTTTTAGGGCCTTATTCAATTGCAAGCCCGCAGATTACTTTATACAGGCCATAAATTTGCTGCAATTACAGAAGCCTCAAGACCGTTAACCCTGGTTTCATATGTAGAGCTTCTGGGGATCCGATCCAATAAAGCGCGACAAAATCAAGCAAGGCCGTAATTAGAACACCAGAGAACGCTAATTAACGCTGAAGAAAACGACTTTAAAAGCCTGCGGAAATCGTAAGTCATTAACTGTGCTGTAACTGAGCAAGTAAACACACCACACAGGTCTAGGCATTGATGGGTTGGTGGAGAGTGAGGAGAGAGAGTAGAATACCGGAGGAGGAAAGTGTGGATAAGAGGAGTGGTAGTGGTATGGTGAGAGGGAGAGGAGGAGGCAGGCCAGGGAGGGGAGGTATAGGTTTAAGAGAGAAGAGAGAGGGATGTAGGCACACAAGGAGTAGGGGCAGAGGGTCAGGCCTGATCCGGGGGGGGGGGGGGGGGGGGGGATTGGGGACCGGCCCCAGGGAGAGAACAGGGAGGCCAGGAACGCAGGCACAGTTGGGAGGGCAAGAGGCTGTGGCAAAGTACAGAGCCCCCAATTAAAGCCCAGTGGAGACGGACATCCTCCTTAGGAAAATCAGTGCCCTCATACATGGTGGGAAGGAAGTGTGGCCTAGCCAGAAGACACGTGCCTGAATTGATGTTGCTTCCGCTGTTGCTGCATTAGGGGTTGCAAATGGGGATGTCAAGTCTGTGAAACACAGATATGATGACTGCCGGATGAAGGTCAAAAGGAAGATTGCAGTGGAGGTCAGAGCAGTCCGTGCAGCTGGTGGTGGACCACCAGCCCACATTACATATTGCGGATGGGAGCGGACCCTTAAGGAGTGGATTGAGCCAGCGGAAGTAGTGGGACTTCCAGGACAGCTGGACTCAGGTTTTCAGGCAACCCTGCAATGTGAGAATCATATACACCGTCACACCCTCATATGCACACACATTAACCCAACACACATTGAAAATTGACATACAATAGCACTGTAAGCTCTCTGGTTATGACTACAGATATATGGTTCAGCACGAACCACGTAAATCCAGAAAGCAAACATATCATTATCATAATTGTTATCAATGAAATGTTTGTCCAATACCTGCAGTTAAAACTGATTCTGAGAAGCAGTCGCCAAATACATAAAGATTGATTTGACATCCAAAAGAGAGTACATGTATGGTTGTGCACACTGTGGCATATGCGGATACAGACTCTGTAGGACTGCATGTGCGTGTCATGTACTAGCCTAACCTGGACCATGTCTCATCTTCATGTTAACAACTATTGCTGATAATTGGTCACAGATTAGTCAGTCTCACACACTGCACAGCAGATTGTCCTAATGAACTGCAGATGACACACCGCACCAGCATTGCATATATTGATATAAGCCATGATCCACAATGCTCATGATACAGGTCAATGTTTATCTGCTTAAAACAATTACCACAGCCAATTACAAGTGACCATAATTTCAGGGATATGTAAACACACAGCAAACACGTTTTTAGAGAATCTCAACTCAAACACTATTGTCCTTTCATTTCAGTACTCAGGAGGCGTACCCCGCCCATAGAGACACAGGTGGAGGCTCCACAGGAGAAGGAACCACATTCACCCTGCAACTGCTGGTGGAGGAAGCTGAGAACATTCCAGTAGGCCCGGGACCATCAAAGGAAGCTGGTGCATCATCAGCAAGACGGCCACCCACACCACCATTGTGGGAAACATCCCCCTGGCGCTCACAAGCATCATGTGCACTTTCATGGCCATGGCCCACACCAACACCATCACCATGGCCGACACCATCACCACGAGCACATGTGGCATCACCATCACCATGGGCACTGCTGTCTTCACCACAGCCCATTGAAAGTCCTGGTATGTCCAGTGACAGACCTTGCACCTCCTCAGAAGGCACTTTAAGGGACCTCATGCACCACATCCAGATGGAGGACACAAGCAATCTCAACTTAATGGAACGACTGGCATCCCAGCTGGGAAGGCAAAATGAGATTGCAACCTCTCATATTGACAGCATCAGATTGCTATATGGTGAGGTAAGGAGGCACAATTGATGGATGGAGAGGTATGAGCGAAAGGCTCATAAGGATAGATAAGCCCAGACAAGACTCATTGAGCGGCTAGTGCAATTGGCGGAAGGCCAGGTCATATATCTCCAGCCTTCGGTTTAACAGGCTCCATCCCCATCACAACCAGAGCCTGTGGCCTCCTCATCTCACACCTTCCCGCCAACTCCAGCTGCTACACAGCCATCCCAGGTGGATGCACGCCTCACTCCAACACCTCCTCAATGTGGTAGAGGGAGGAAGCGCACGAGCATGGAAGGTGGAGTCTGAGAAAGAGGAGGTAGGCGAGAACATGCCCTAAGCCCCCCCTTATCCACACTCCTTAATGAATATTACATTGTATTAATGTTGACATATCACTGATGGTTGACAGACCCCCTGGGTTAACTATAACTCATAATCTAAATATTTATTTTCTACATGCACTCTTCATGCATAGGTATGGAAGATGTCAATCTATCTCCTTTCCTCCACTCAACATGATCAGGGTATGATTACACTTGGAATGTATATTTATAATGGCCCATTATGCTCCCTTATTGGCTAATAAGACATATCAATGAATTCTAGTCTATTGCAGTAATCTAAGCAATGTCTGTTTCCACAACAAATGGTTTAACCCCTTTACTGCTGTTTAAACTAACATGCTGCTGGTGCTCCAACAGTAAAGCGCTTCCAGACTTCAGCTGAAAGGGTGTATTGTAATGGGGTGAAAGCTGTATTCTTCCCACCTGCTGGATGCTGTTAATATGAGTTTCCCTCAGGAAAGCCAATGTACATAGAGGTTATTTCTGTTTTACAAAGTATAGAAACCAGACTTTTCACACTTTTTACTTTCTTATACCTCCTTTGTTTATGAAAAATACTGTAATGTTTGCTTTTTAAAAGCTGTTGGCTAATTTATTTCCTTATTCCACAGACTAACATGGCTGCAGGAAGTGTGCAATAAATGCACAAAACTGTACAGTTGTGCTCAAAAGTGTGCATACCCTTGGCAATTTGGTAATATACAGTATGTACCATTTTTAAAGAAAACTTGAGTGAGCAGGCAAAACACTTGTTTTATTTCTTATGGGATTCATATTCAACTGTAGGTTATAACAGAATGGCACAATCATAAAACAAAACATGGCAGCAAAGAAAAAAATTAAATAACCCTGTTCAAAAGTTTGCATACCTTTAGTTCTTAATACTGTGTATTGCCCCTTTTAGCAGTGTGCAGTCTTTTGTAGCAGTTGTCTATGAGGCCCCTAATCCTTGCAGGTGGTATACCTGCCCATTCATTCGTTCGTCTTGCATGAACCGCACGTTTGAGATCTCCCCAGAGTGGCTCGATGATATTAAGGTCAGGAGACTGTGATGGCCGCTCCACAACCTTCACCTTTTCTGTTGTAACCACTGGAGGGTCAACTTGGCCATGTGTTTAGGGTCATTGTCATGCTGGAAAGTCCAAGAGTGTCCCATGCGCGGCCTTCGTGCAGAAGAATGCAAATTGTCTCTGAGTATTTTCTGATAACATGGTGCATTCATCTTGCCATCAATTTTCAAAAAATTCCCCATGTCTTTAGAGCTCACACACCCCCAAAACATCAGTGGACAACCACCATGCTTCACAGTGGAGATGGTATTCTTTTCACTATAGGCCTTGTTGACCCCTCTCCAAACACAGCGCTTATGGTTGTGACCATAAAGCTCATTTTTGGTCTTGTCACTCCAAATCACAGTGTGCCAGAAGCTGTGAGTCGTTTTAAGGTGTTGTTGGGCATATTGTAACCAGGCTTTTTTTCTGGCATTGGCGCAGTAAAGGCTTCTTTCTGGTATCTCGACCATGCAGCTAATTTTTGTTCATGTATCGTCGTATTGTGCTTCTTGAAACAACCAAGCTTTCTTTCTCCAGAGCAGCCTGTATTTCTCCGGAGGTTACCTGTGGGTTTTTGTTTTGTATTGAGAACAATTCTTCTGGCAGCTGTGACTGAAATCTTTCTTGGTCTACCTGACCTTGGTAGCAAGAGATCCCCACATTTTCCACTTCTTAATAAGTGATTGAACAGTACTGACTGGCATTTTCAAGGTTTTGGATATCTTTTTATATCCGTTTCCATCTTTATGAAGTTCCATTACAGACAGTACAGGGGGGGGAGCCAGGAAGCCTGGGAGTGAGGTTGCAAGCGATTTTGAGCCATATTGGGGGCTTTTCGTCAATCAAAAAAAGTCCGGCTAAGCAAGGAAAAAAATAGTGGACGAAAAACATAAAAAAATCTGAAACTGCATGAAAACGAGGCTGAGCAAAGCCAGGCACGCGGAACATAGAAAAAAAAACAACGGCAAAGATAGTAACACTTACACCAACAACGCCAGGCACGCAGGTCTTTGAAAAAAACATGCAAAAACCTGCAAACATTCAGCAGACACACAGAAGAGAAACACATAGGGAAGGCACAGGAGGGAAAGAGACACATGGCATTCCCAAAGCACAAAACTTGCAGGTTAACGAAACCTGCAATTAGCAGCCCGTACAGTAGGCGGGAGGAAATTCTTGCAATGAGCGCTGAAGGCACTCTTTGTGATCTACGAGATGAGCGCCAATGAGCACCGCAAGTGGGAGAGACTTGCAATGAGCGCCGAAGTGCAAAGCAGGAAAGTTGAAGTACATGGGGGAGAGGCTCGCAATAAGCTTCATTGAGAGCCACTCGATGAGCGCTGAAGGCCCTCAGCGCAGGTCTCACGATAAACGCTGAACGTGCTTAGAGGACCAAAAGCCAGATCCTTGAATATACCTGTTGCTGTTTGAAATTAGACAGATTAAATTAAGATATGTTATGCATGGGTTGAAGAGAAGAAGGCAAGACAGCCATCTTGTGCATGTTTTCAAGTATCTTTAATTTGTACTCTCATTGTTGATTTTGGTATATGCAACTTTATGTTATTTGAAACCAGTGTAAAAATTAGTTTAGAGTATAAACCTATGTTTACACAGTTGCATTAGATTAAAATTATGATTAGAGTTCCTGGTAAGGTTATACCAATGGAAAAGCTAACGTATTATTAAATGGCCACTGTTACCCTGCAGCAATGGGAGAATTACAGTAGTACACAGTATTAAACAATGTTTATATTTACCATTTGCCTGTAGTTGTTTAGGTATATGGGTACACATTGTTGTATTCATTTTCACATGTGATCCATCTTTAAACAACATGATGATGATTTGGTCAAGCAATAGATATACAAATGTTTCTCAGTTGGTAAATACTGATGGGTATTTACCAACTGAGAAACATTTGTATACCTATTGCTTGACCAAATCATCATCATTTTGTTTAACATACATGGCATGCAAACTATCCTACTTAGAGGAACAAATATTGCAGGAAAAGGCTTTAAAGTATCTTAGTAGCCAAAGTTTTTAAGTGATGTCAAGTTCCCTTTTATTCTGCAGTTATGTTAAAAGACCACTGCAACACGCATTTGTTGTGTATGTACGAGACAAACATTAGCGGCTGTGTAAGCCATGGGCATACAGTACTAACATTTTTGATAAAATCTAAAAAAAAATTAAACTTTCCATTATTGAGAAAACTTCAGGAGATTAAAACAATTGCATGGACATGATGTAGAAAAACAAAATAAATCTTAAAGATAGGGTGCATTACAAAATGTAATAGTTATATAATAGAATACAAACAGTATATAATAATATGTCAGTTAGAGTTTATGTATTCCCACCACTGAGCTTTCACATTTTTTATTATATAGGGGAAAATAAAAATATGAGAAGGAAAATCATCATATAGGCAGCCCTAGATTGATTTCTAATTAGACTGCTATGCAACAAAGCATAGTGATGAGAAAATATTAATAGGGTTACTCTATCACTACTGTGTGAGCACTTATTCTGTAAAGGTGTATGTATAGGAGAAATATAAGCGTGGCTATCAAAGCAGATGACTATGATGCTAGCCAATCCCAATAAAGTTAAAGTCATATTGAGCATATAATACCTTGCAGCTAGCAGCACCACCTCCATATAAACTAAACTTTAAATGCTGGATAGCAGTTGGTCTGCATAGCCAGCTGCATTGTTTGATCCAAGTTAATACTGAGGGCACTTGGTATGCTGAGATTTAGGGAAGCTGCAGCACCTCTAGGAGCCTCAAAGAGCAAAGCTGTGGCTGCCACTTCTCAGTGGAGGAGCACAGGGACACATCACTCTGCAGAAAGATATCCAGGGCCACTGCTGTAATGGTGGAGCAGCCATGTGCCCGACCCTGTTCACAGATCAAGTTAGGAGGTGAGGCTGGATCTTGTGTAAAGTCTGCTGCATCATCATCCAGTTGACCCATAATCATGTTTGTATTAATACTGGATCAGATTCACTGTTGATATCATGCAGCTCCATGAAAGGGCTTCTCTTGCAATAGATCTGAGCTTCTCTCCGAAGCAAATATGATCAGCCGATCTACAGCTCATCCAGGAAATGAGGCACTGTATAAATCTTTCCTCTGCCATGCTGGAAGAGATTAGCACACATCTTGGCAGTCGGCTCCGCTCCCCCCAAATCTATAGTTTTTAAAACTGTTTATAAGAACAGGAATCCATATTTTCTTTGTTACATCACATGCTGAGAGCTGGATGATGGGGTATCTTTGTAGCTATCATTAGAGGGAGGAGTGAGAAAGGGAAGATGGAGTGTCTTTATTAGGATAAGATTGAAATTGACATCACACTGCTTCCTTCTCATAGGCCCAGAAGTAAACACACTGCATCATTCAGTGCAAACATAGCTCTCCATATATAAAATGTCCCTCTCATGCACAAATTCCATCAAATATCATGGACTCCTCCAGGAAGCAGCAGAGCCATCAACATTTATTTTTCTGCCTAATTATGCTCTTAGTCAGACTCACAGTTTTCAAATATTGTTTTTTCATTTATTTTCCAGCATAAAACATCATGTTCTGTAGTTGTGAAGTTATGTAGTTGCATAAGCTCAAGTTTTAAAGATTTTTTTTTTTGTGCTCTTTGCAACTACTTGGTTCTGTTCTTCTTTCATCCTGTCCTGAAGCCTCACAAGATTGAAGCGCAAACATTCCTCTACTCATTGACCTGTTGGATTTCAAGTGATTCTACTGGGACGAAGTATCCATTTCTGTAGAAAAGTACCTGATAGTTATTCCCTCCAAGATATAATGCTATAGTTGTAGCTGTTCCAGTATAGAATTTTTTTTTTCTATTTTGGGTTTATAATTTGTACCAATATTGATTGATTTGTATAACTGAGCCAATGATCATCCATCCGCCTGTGTTACAAAAATAGTATGTGTAAACTTTGGCAAGTGTGTGTGGCCCCAGAAGATTGTGGGTCTTTATTTAAAGGGACATAGAACACAACTGTTTTCAAGCAGTTACAATTGCATGTTTTAATCATAACAAAAGTGTTTTTGCATGAGTAATACATGTTGTAGCTTCATTGAAACTAACATGAGTCTGTCGATCTCATTGGCTGACAAGCTCCCAAGCGCAGTTAAACTTCTGAAAAAGTTATTGTGCTCTGAGACCTTTATTTGAATAAAAAGAAAACACACAGATACATTATTAAATATGCTCTACTTGATGTAACAAAGAAAAATAATGATTCCCAAATACCTTTAATAATGTGTTAAAATTGTAAATCTCATGAAGGAGAACCACTTTGTGCCATGAGACTCTTAGGCCCTAGCTCTGAATTGTGGAATCCTTCAAGAGAATATTTTCAAAATGTGGGGGTATTTTTTAAGAATAGATTGAGGTTTATTCTCTAGTGCTTTACAGGGGTTAAGTACAAGGCAAAATACAATATTCACACATTGCAAAGGAATGGCGGGCACTGTCTTTGATCTTAACATTTTACATACATCCCAAAGCCAAATGTATGAGTTGAAGGCATTTGGAAATAGCTAATAGAATATGGCCCATTGTAAGAATAGTTTGATTGGCAATACTAAACAGACAAGCCAAAAAATTTAATATTCTACTAAATCTGTATTTACTAGTGAATTGCCTGTCAAAAATGACGGAAATAAAATTTGAAGCCTGGGAATGCTGTTTGCCAGACAATGTGAGTCGCTCATTGCCAGCCTTTCCTGCCGCCTACTGTAGGGCCGTTTTGTGCTTGTGAATGCTATGTGTCTCTTTCCACCCCCACCCCCCCTTCCCTGTGTGTTTCTCCTCTTATTTCCAAAGTCCCGCTTGCCACTGGGTTCTCCGTCGTGAGTTTTTTAAGTCACTTGTGCCTGGTGTGAGCGCGCCTACTACGGTTTGTCCCGCATGCTTGGCATTGGTGAGCCTCGTTTTCATTCTGTTTTTTTTGTTTTTTTTGCGTTTCTCTTTTCTCGCTTAGACAATTTTCGTGTGATGAAAAACGCCAAATATAGGGGGAATTCGCTTGCAACCTCACTCCCAGGCTTCCTGTGTCTCCCCCCATGCTGTGTGTGAGTATGTTTTTTTGTGTACATTATTTTGTGTACATAATTTTGTTTTTTTGTGGGTTTTAGAGTTACGCGCTCCACGGCTGCTTCTCCTCGCCATTTGTTTTATTTTCAAAGTTGTGTGCCTGGCATTGTTTGTGTAAGTTACTGGGTTCTCCGTCGTGTATTTTCTAAGTCCCGCGTGCTTGGCATTGGTGAGCCTCGTTTTCATCCTGTTTGAGATTTTTTGCGTTTTTCGGCCGCCATTTTCTTTCTCGCTTAGCCAATGTTTGTGTGGTGGAAAACGCCAAATATCAGCATAATTCGGTTGCAACCTCACTCCCAGGCTTCCTTTATCTCCCCCCGTGCTGTGTGTGATTGTGTTATAATTTTATGTACATTTTTTTTTTTTTTTTTGGTGGGTTTTTAGAGTTACGCAGTCCGCGGCTACTTCGCCTCGCTTCTCATTGAGCACATTGCAGCCTAAGTGATGCG
>CM050163.1:77069972-77082472 GCA_027410445.1 Discoglossus pictus
TAGTGTATGTTTTCACGCTAAAAAAAATAGCTTTTGCTAATTTCCAACTAAATTTCCATGTTCAAGGCAGATCTAATGCTGGGGAATCGGTTTATTTTACCAAACAGCTGCATTTTATTTAAATTTTGCACCATTTTTTCTAGTTTATGTATACATTTTATAATACCAAACTAAATATTACAGAACTTCACTTTGTATTTATAGTAAGTTCTTTTTGAAGTGCTAGAATTGATAATGTGGAAAGTATGTTTAGTAAGTTAAAAAACAAGTCATAATGTTTAGCTTTTATATGCAGATTTATACCATGGTGGGAGCTGCCATTACAATTGACTTATTTTAAGTGAGGTTGAAAGCTAATTTCCTATTCAATTGGTGTCTTTTGGCAGCCTCCCAACGGCTTCCAAATTACGGGTTTGAAAAAAATGGTGGCGGTTAAACCCGTAACTTTTTTCCAAGAAATAGCGATTTACGATTTAAGCCTTATGGGCTTGAAGAGACTCAGGAGAGGGAGTGACAGGAGGCCTGCAATGGGTGCTGAAGGCGCTCATTGCAAGGCTCGCAGAGAGGAGGGAGAAGAAGAGAAGGGAGAGAGAGGACACAGAAGAAGGGAAAAAGAGAGAGAAGCCGTGCATACCGAGCCTCGCATTGTGTGGCAAACAACAGCATTGCGAGGCTTCAAATTTAAAGGGTCGCTAACTGTAGCAGCTGTATATACTATGAACATAAATGTACAGAATGTTCCACTTTGTCTCTTTTCATCACTTCCTAATAGCTTGAAGCCTGAAGGGTGCGATTATTTAATCTATCAGCAGATGGGCGGGGGAGGAAGCAAGATGCAGAACGAAGGCAGATTTGTTATATAATTAGATCTTATTGAGATGACCTCCACCAATGCTAAGAAACATATGGCTTGCAACAATAAATGCAAGCTTTGCTTCTACAAGAAATGTAAACTCCCCTCACACACATACAGTCATCAATAATATGTCATGGATGCCTCCAGGGATCAGCAGAGGCATCCATTTAAATGTTTTTAAATTAAAAACTAGCTTTATGCCTTTTCCCCACCAAACTATGCTTTTAGTGAGACAAAGGTTTTCCATCGTATAGTTTTCACTGTGCAGTGGTCCTTTAATGCATTACAGGCCTTTGTATCACAGGATGCACAGTTGAGCAGCCTGAGATTATATGACTTCTAGTAATAGCTTCTCTTTAAAGCCCTCTATAAGGCACTGTATGTAATTTTTCTCACAGTGCACCAGCGTCATATCTATCTCTTAACATTTCAACCTTCAAGCTATAAGAAAACGGTAATTTGAGCTCTCTTATACAGCTTTACTATTTCATGACTCTCTCGCCTGACCATTAAGTAAATTACTTATGCACTTTACCGAAGAATCTGACATTGCAAAGGGCAAGCGATTCCTAGCAAATAAAGGTATGAATTGATGGATTACTACAACCCATACAAAAACTACCAGCATCCATTATTATACGGTGTGTTCCAAACAGTATTTTTAGATCAGGCTTTGTTCCATAATGTGCGGGAGGGAAATCTAATCTTAAACCCCCACTGGCCAGGTAGCCATGAATGAGCTCCATGAATAAGGAACATTCTCAGACCTGTCCCAAAGTGAATTAATGTGGCTTTCTTTTTCCAACTGAAATGTTTTATTGAGAAAAGCAGTTTCTTGGCAAAGAGCATCTTGGCTCTCAGCTTGTATGTAACAGGAAATGTTTTATTTGTTGTTTTGTTGCTCTGCTATTCTGAAGGACAGTATTTATTAGATGGTCTTAAAGTGGTTTGGTATAAAAGTCCAACATTTTCTATCAAACATTTAAAATATAATTTAAATATAAGTAAAATAGTACATTTTTTT
Organism: Discoglossus pictus; assembly: GCA_027410445.1. Lineage (NCBI taxonomy): Eukaryota > Metazoa > Chordata > Amphibia > Anura > Alytidae > Discoglossus > Discoglossus pictus. Next base: position 77,071,853 of record CM050163.1, read on the forward strand.
CTTTGATGTGCAGATAACATACTGTTTACATGTCCTGTGAAAAGCAGCTTTTGAAAACTTCCCATAGAAGCTTATACAGGTATGCAACCACTGATACAAGTATTTATAGTAAAGTATATTACCTGCAAGGTCAATGAATAGGAAGTATCAGTAGTAGAATCTATTTAGTGGACTTTCATCAGAATTGAAGACTTATGCTTGAAGAATGAGGAGAAACATTTGAGTAGATTACAAGGAGTTCTTACAAGTCAATGTCCCACATAAGCCCTAATTGAGCTCTTACATGCTGCCAGTAGCAAACCATTAGGAGTAAACCCTTAGCAAGTGATCACTATGCTCGACACATTCCCTGTTCTTAGTACCATCTATCCTAATCCTACATGTTCCAGTAAAGCCCTGTGGGTACTCACAGTGAGCCTATACCCTACAGATAAACTCAACCTCCCCAGGACCAGCTACCGAGAGCTGTTACGTGATAAGTAACAGGTCTCTCTACATTTTAACCTGTACCCTTCCTTGCCACAAATAAAAATAAATAAATTACAATGCAGGTGGCTTATGGCCCTTCACCTATGTCCCGCTACCCCTAAGAGCCCAGGTACCGCACTGGGCCCTATCTTCACCAGGCTGTTGAGCCCCCAAGCCACCCCCACCTCGTTGTGCTTAAGGGTGGGGCCCATTAAACCCTCCTTAATCTCCATGTCCTTGTATAGAATATATGCCAAAGGCCTCCCCATAGAACCTTATGAGGACTCTATCTACAGGCATGGGTTTCCTTACTGTTACGTAACCGTTGAACATTTTCAGGATGCTTGTGCACAGTGGTGAAGCTGGTATGTCAAAGGCCCTGGTGCAAATAATTTGGGGCAGCTAAAATTAACTCTATATCATGGGGTATACAAACCTATATACATGATGGTTCTTGTGGACTGCCCAGACCCTACCCCCGCATGATGGGTCCATTAGTATCCCCATAGTCCCAAACACTAAATCCCTCATCTACTACCTTTGCTAAACTAAATTCATAAAAGTAAAAAAAAAAAAAAAAGAATTACACAAAAAATACAAATAAAACAAAATATTATAACTAAAATAATAAATATCTTTTACATAAAATTAAAATTAAATAAAACCCTTTGATGACTCTCCATTGATGATCATGACACCCTGGTTCCCAGTCTTCAGCCCGGGATAAGGTACCATATACCATGGGTTTATTATATATATTGGGACATGGGGATTAAGGAGTTATTAATGCACCCCCATGTCAAATTATCAGGGGTAGTGAAGAGGGGGGCCCTACACCCTCCAGGTTTTGATAGGGTCCTGTGAGATATCCAAACTCATAAGGGCCCGTCGATGGGTGGATTATAACCGCCCATATTGAATATTATTTATTTACAAGCCCGTCTCTGCCAATCAATGGGTTTCTATAGATCAATGGCTGCATAGATATGGGTGGGAGGATTTTAAGCTAGGGTAGTGTGTTCACATTAAGTAGTAGGTAGTACTGCGTGGTATTGCTATTGAGAAAACTTAAGGTATTTTGCAAGTACACGTTAGAGCTAGAGAGCAGTGAGTCAGTAACTTTTACAGGGGTTTTCTTGTGGGAACCCTATAATAACTCTGCAAACTAGTGGTTACTGCTTACTAGTAAACATTCCCATAGCTGCGAGTTGGCTCATGTTTCTGTACTAGACCTTTTTGTATTTTTACAAAACTCTGAATGAAGCTTGTGGACAGTAGTGGAAGACCCTGGTGCAAAATAAGTTGGGAGACCCCTCACAAATCCTACCACAGGAGCATCTAGAATAGATAAATAGATAGATAGATAAATTATAGATAGATTATATATAGATCAATGAAAATAGGCCAGCAACTAATGTTCCCCCTCTCTCCACTGATCTAATAAATTAACAGTCCCCTTGTATCCCTGGTTGCTGTCAGTGGGTCCGCTTCTGCTTTTGGACCCTATTAGCTAGGATACACCTTGTTAAAAATGTTTTACATATAATCAATGGCATATTGTGAGACAAATATAATATTGTTTTAAAGAGTTCATGAAAATTGGTTTATAGAATTGAGATAAGGAGGTCAGAAAATTAATATATACATGTAATACATCTATGCAGACTTTGGTGAAAAAGTTAGAGGGATGAGCATCAATGTTCTTCTTTTGCTTCTGTTTTTTATAAATCATCACTACAAGACTTCAATCTTTTTGCCATTAATAAATGTGGATATATAGTACAAAGTTTTGTGTCCAGGCCATTTGTAACTGAGAGATCTATATGTAGTGTCAATTTTATTTGATGATGCATTTTGTTATTGACTGGAAAAGCCCGCAAATCGGCTGAGACAAATACTTCACTTCATGTATATTTTTTTGTGTTATATCGATCACGGCAATCAATGTGTTAATACATATACTGTAACTCGCATGTAATTGAATATCATATTTATGGCTTTATTAATATAGCATTATGACTGGATTGTGGGTTAGCTCGTAATTGAACCCCGTAGGACTTTGAAATCCATCCTCCATTTTCTTGTGACGCAATGCTGACAATCTCTGTTTCCATTGGCTTCATCCCAACCCGTAACTACGGGCTTGCTTAATTGATTACGTTCTAGCCCGCAAATCCGATGACCGACAACTGGTTTACGGTTTTGCATCTCCAGCTCGTGGCTTGCAGCGTTTCTAATTTAATAGCACTGTAACTCTGGGAAATGTTAAGCCTGCAGTCGGTACGAAAGGTCGTAATGCTAACCTTATTTACCTAGTTTATTTCTGGGTAGTTACATTTTTAAAACATGACTATGCTTTGCTGCATTTCTAATCTGCCATAGGAATTGTATTTCCTCTTTTCACTTATACTTGGTATAGCACATCCCTACCAATATATTTTTTTGGGGGGGGGATTTGTACCTTCACTATTTATTCCTACCCATTAGGCTGCTATTAGCACCACAAATATCTTCCCCGACTATAGACTTTAAATCAGGCTCAACATACAGACTTCTCCTCTTATACTAATACCTTTATATCTCCTAAATATGGTATAACCCTCCAAACAAACTGCCCAGTTATCGGAGTAATGCCAATATGACTCGGTACTGCACAACATTCCTCATTTTTCATATACAATAGTAATTCTAGCTCGCCCATTTCTTACATTAGAAAGCATACATTTAGGGTTTTCCCTCCACTCACAAAGAGGTCACAATACCATCCTCTCCCACAGCACACAAGCTCCCTCCTTCATTCAGGTTCAATCTATCACTGCTATAGAGATTTTACAAAGAAAAGAAGTAAACCCAGAGTTATAAAGTCACAAAACACTACTTCCTGCACCACCTTTTAATTAACCTCTCTAAACTTCATCTGCCTCCCTGGGTTAGCACATGTCACAGTTAATATCTTTGAGTCCTTGCCCTACGATTTCTTTCTAAATCCATAAAATCTCCATCTTCAGCTGAATTTGCCATTAGTACCAATTTGCACTAAGACCACTGGGTCATCTTCAGTCCCTCCCAATAATTTATCAATCAGATCCGTATCATGATGATCCCAAGCACTTGGGAGACAGCAAACTGTTTGTTTGCCAAGATCTGGGTAATAAAACATCCTTGTCTACCTACCTAAGAGTCCACTACCACCAAAACCTGCCTGTTACTCTGCCTATTCTGCCCTCTCATTCCTCCAGTAGAACTGTTGTCCCGGCTGTTAGAGGGAACAGCTCTATCTACCATTGCCATTCCTGAATGGACATCCCCAACATTTCCACTCAATTTGGCAATTCTTTTGCCAATTCAGAACTTGCATGCCTCCTCTTGTTCTCTGTATTTCCCCTTGTAACTGTAACCCAACTACCATACTCACAAGCCCAAGCTCCACCCTCCAAACTGTGCTCAGTTAGCACCAACTCTCTTTCCAGAGGAGCAATATCAGTGCTGCAACTCTCCTCTCCAGTTCTCCAATTTGAACTTCCAGAGAGGCAACATGCTCACACCTCTCACGGAGGTATGGACCCTGGTTCAGTTGCCCCAGCAGTTCATACATGGGGCAGGATGTACAATGGGTGAGATTGTCACTGGATTGACTCATGAGTGCAAATTAATAAAATATATGCAGAATATAAATTCTATACAGTATATATGAATATAGAGATTTTTATATGTAAATAAATTAATCTATGTAATAGTCACTTATTTCACTTGTCGTTTAACTCTTTAACCTTTTCTTTGAACTACCCACATATACTATAACTGCACTTACATTAGAACAGCTCACTGTTCAAAGTTCTCAAATTCTCCCCATCCCCTATTTAAATTATGTTTTATCTGCACCAGTGATAAGCCAAACCAAGATCACTGCACACCGCTTACAGCAAAAGACAAGCAAAAAAACTATTGAACTCTGAATAAAAAATGGGAGAGTTTGGTTGAAATCCTATTCTGTGCATAACTTAAGACTTAAGAAAATGTGCTCCGGAAATAGGGGTTGATGGGACCTGTTAAATACCTGTTACATTAATTGTTCTACTGTTTGCTTCAGCTTCACATTAAAACTGATCTGTTAAAATTTGAGAAAGGAAGGTCCTGTACAGTTAATTTATATTTAACTTTCAAATTCAGTTCTCTAACACTTATACTTCAAATATATTAATAACATCAAGTTGCAATTATATATATATATATATATATATATATATATATATATATATAGTTGTCTTCAAAAGTTTGCATACCCTGGCAGAAATTGTGTTGGCATTTATTTTGAAAATACAACTGATCATGCAAAAAAAAAATTTGTTTTATTGAAGGATAGTGATCATATGAAGCCATTTATTATCACATAGTTGTTTGGCTCCTTTTTAAATCATAATGATAACAGAAATCACCCAAATTGCCCTGATCAAAAGTTTGCATACCCTTGAATGTTGGCCTTGTTACAGACACACAAGGTGACACACACAGGTTAAAATGGCAATTAAATGTGGCTAGATACTGAGGCATGGGGAGCAGAAAAGAACTGTCAAAAGACCTGCGTAACAAGGTAATAGAACTTCATAGAGATGGAAAAGGATATAAAAATGATATAAAAAGCCTTGAAAATATCTGTCAGTGCTGTTCAATCACTTATTAAGAAGTGGAAAATTCACGGGTTTCTTGATACCAAACCAAGGTCAGGTAAAACGAGAAAGATTTCAGCCACAACTGCCAGAAGAATTTTTGTAATACAAATAAAAACCCACAGGCAACCTCAGGAGAAATACAGTCTGCTCTGGAAAAATACATTGTGGTTGTTTCAAGGAGCACAATATGAGAATGTCATGGACAGCAAGGATAGCAATAAGAAAAATTTCAATAATTCCCAAAATGTCATATTTTTAGAGCAATTCCGGAAGTAGTTCCAAAATACATATTGAAAGATCTTCAGAAAATTATAGACAAATACCTATATAGGGGGGAAAAAACTAGGTTAAAATTATCAATAGTTAATAGATCTTTAGCTGAAGGTGGCTTAGCATCTCCTTCGAAATCCACAATGCAATAGTCTTAGCCCATCTGGCAAGATGGAAAAATATTGATTCAGAAATGGTGTGGTGTAGGATTGAAAAAGAGTTATGTTCTTCCATCCCTTTACATATGATAATTTGGTCTGCCAAGATGAAAGATAGTGCAACAGCAAGCCTTCCAAGAGGCATAAAATCTTTGGTTACATTTTGGCATAAAAAGACACTGAATATAGGTAGTTACCCATCACTAGGTGCCCCAATTGAGTTACTAGAGGAAGCAGCAGGTAAAATCTTTTTTTTTTGTTTAATCAAAGTCAAAAGAAAATTACATAATTTGTCCTTGATTTAGGCATAAAATATCAAAAACGTCTTTAAAAACATTCAGGACAAAGCATACAAAAAAAAATACAAGTCATAAAATACAAGTGGAGCTAGCAAGAAATTTGATATCTATCCACATATTGTTCCCATGGGTACCAAATATCTAAGATTTTTCTTTGCGGTTTATTTAGAGTTTTTAAGTACCGTAATCTTTTTTAAGTTGTCTATTTCTGACAATAACTATTGTAACTTCTTGCCGTGAAGGTATTCTTTCATGTTCCAATTCCTAGTTATTAACTATTTTATTGCCAATAAAATTTGGATTATCAAGTATTTTAATGAGTGCCTATATAACCTCAATTCCTCCAGCATAGCTCGGACTATAAGTCTGGGTATATTCTCTTCATTATTACTGGTGTTCTATACAATCTCTGTGTAGGTTTAAAGAAAATCTCTTTTTTTTTGTAAGTTCAAATTCTTGATACCATTGTTTATTAGAACAATTTATATTTAATTCGACTTCCCAGTCTTCCATCCTAGGGGCCTCATTCAATTGAGATTTGGCCAATTGAATTGGGCTCTAAATAAGTACATAGCATATTTTTTTAAAGAAGTTTTTAGTTAGTGAAAACCTTACTTTTGGATGGATGTGTACTAACTAAAAACTTCTTTTAAAAAAAATATGTTATGTGCTTATTTAGAGCCCTATTCAATTGGCCAAATTGCAATTAAATGAGGGCCTAGATGTTTTAGCTATTTTTTTTTTTTTTTTCTGGATTTATTTATTGAGATTTTTTTTTATCATTTTGGATTATTATTAATTCAAATGTATTTAATGGTCTATCTTCAAACATATTATACTCCAAGTTTTTTAAACCAGTTATTTTAGGTATTCTATGTAAGCCTAAAATGTACAGATATGTTATATTCACTTACATTTTTTTATTGTTTATTATCTCCTCTTAAATATAAGTCTCTAATATGTTTAATTGAATCCCTCCAATCTTTCTACCCTTTTAGATCAAACTTTTCATATATAGCTTCAATTGGTATTGGAGAAAAAAATATTAACAGATCATATTTTTTATTTAATTTGTCCCACATCTTTATTCCAGGTCTAACTGTTTTTAGATGTTTTTTGTATTAATGATAATGTATCTTCTGCTCTACACCATGTTATAAATTGAATATTCATATTCTTCATTGTATATTTTTTTATATACCACCATTTTGCTGGATATCTAGGAAAAGCCCATTCTAATATTTGTGAGAGTCTGGTTGCTTCATAATATTCAAATATAGATAGAGCTGCTGGTCCTCCCTTAGATAGATCTCTTTTTACTATTTTATCATTTATAGGTGGATTTTTGTCTTTATAAACAAATGTATCTGTCATACTTTGTGTTTTCTTCAAAATAAATTTTGAAGTTTCTAATGGAATAGCTCTCATTAGGTACATCATTTTTAACAGTATCACCATTTTGATTGCTGATATTCTTCCAAGCCAAATTAATTGTAAATCTTTCCATTTTATTTGAAAGTTTTTAATCTGTAAATATTAATAGTATTTCAATATTATTCTGAACCAACTTATTTACATTTGGTGTAAAAATGATCCCTAAATAGGAGATCTTATTTTGTCGTAAATTATATCCAAAGTGTTGATCAGGGTTAATAAGACAAATAGAGAAATAAAGTCAGTTGGAGACTTATACGCTAACGGTAAATTACTTAGGCCCTCATTCAATTGCGATTTGGCTAATTGAATAGGGCTCTAAATAAGCACATAGAATATTTTTTTTTAGAAAAGCTTTTATTTAGTGAAAACCTTGCTTTTGGATAGATGCTTACTAACTAAAAACTTCTTTAAAAAATATGTTATGCGCTTATTTAGAGCTCTATTCAATTGCCAAATCACAATTTATATGAGGGCCTTAGTTTGGAGAACTTATCAAAGAAATTAAACACAAAGGGCCTCATTCAATTGCAATTTGGCCAATTGAATAGGGCTCCAAATAAGCACATAACATATTTTTTTAAGAAGTTTTTAGTTAGTAAGCATCTATCCAAAGGCAAGGTTTTCACTAACCAAAAACTTATTTAAAAAATATATGCTATGTGCTTATTTAGAGCCCTATTCAATTGGCCAAATCGCAATTGAATGAGGCCCAAAGAACCTTAATTGACTACATTATAAACTCTCCAGAAATATCTATTGAAAACAGGATATAAACTGAATAATATGATTTTGTTTGAGAAATTGGTTGCCTCGAATAACAAAACCCATTTGATATTAAAATGCCCAAAAATCATTAATAGCTTGGGAAATTCGGAAAAAAAACAACCAAAATGAAGTCCTGGGAGAGAGATTTAAATAAAAAATATACAATAAATAACTGGTACACAGCTTTCAAATTGTAAAATCATTCAAAGGTGGCATTTAACACCTGAAGACATTAATAGGTTTGATAGTTCTTCCCCTACTGGAGAAGCTGTGACAAACAGGGATCCCTCCAACATATATGGTGGGACTGTAAAAAAATGAACCTTTTTGGCACCAATGTAAACAACAAATTAAAAACATAACAGGACAGGAGACTTTGTTTGAGATTGAACACATGATCCGGCCTTTGGAAATTAATATCTTGCCCCCAGGTCTCAAATATTTAATATTCACATTTTGCTGATAGCAAAGAAAACCATATTGAAATATTGGAAAAATACTCAGATTCCTAATTGGCAAGAAGTGGTAAATCTAGTTTCCAGAAATTATGAGCTAGGAAAAGGACTGGTCTTTAACAGGTCAGACAAAAAAGAATACTCAGATAGCCTGGTCAATTTGGAAACATGATGTTAATATTAACAACAAATACTGATTTTCTTTCCACCTCCTGTACTTGGGTTATTGGTTACACTTTTCATTAACAGGCAACACCTCGATATTAGAATAAATGTAGTGAGCCAATGTATTATTGTATATTCTCAATACATTGCACTTTTCAAATGTCTATTAAAAATTGTACAATATGTTTGAATTGGTATATCATGCATTGTTATGTATTTTAAATTCTTAAAAACTCAATAAAGAAAAAAAAAATAAAGGAGCGCAATACGACAATACTTGAACAAATGTGAGCTGCATGGTCGAGTTGCCAGAAAGAAGCCTTTACTGCGCCAATGAGCTAAGATACAGGAATTGGAGTGCTCTGAACAATATAGTGTCTTGTAACAAACGGCAGTACAGAAGAGATAAGGTTTATGTCAGATATGGCTTAATATTCTCACAGTTTGTTGGTGTGTTGAAACACATTTGAGCCATAATTAAAGTGTTGGATATTTATAGTGCTATGTAGAATCCTGAAGATATCTGTACAATGATATGCCCTCAAAAAAAAAAAAAAGTCTATAGACAGCAAACAATAAGGGTGATTACTAAACCCTCATAGGAGCGATGATAAGGAGGAAGGTTTATTAAAGGATCCTGGTGGCTGTGTTATGCATCACTGCATACAGTATGCTTTACTTTCTTATGGAGGAAATGGTCATCCAAGCAAATCACAGGCAACTGTAGTAATTTAGTAAAACCCTCCTCCCATCACAGATCCTGTAAAGAAAAAAGTAAATTATCCTCCTTATGTGAGGTCTTGACATGGGGGGGGGGGGGGGGGGCACTGTGATGCCTAGTAAATCTCACTGTGCATCCCTGTATATACTATGCTCTATTTACTATGGGGGGGGGGGGGGGGTAAGGAGATCACAGCCCTTCCCGACTCTTCTTAGCAATTTCAGATGCTTCCTAAAATCCGACCTTCCTTTATTTCAAAGCTTAAATATGTAGGAATAAAAAGTAAATTCTAACCATGCAAAAAAACAACAACTTTGCAAAGTAGTGTTCCATATACCTCTAAAGATGCAGCAATAATAATAATACTATTTCATTGTTTCATACACAAGTTCTGGAAACAATATTGGACCATTAGAAGTTTTACATCTCTACTCTCTCAGATATGATACATAACTATAAAGTAACACATTTTGTACCCAATTACCAGTATATTGTGATCCAACACAGGGGAAGAAAAGCACTCTCTAATGAGCTTTGGGATAACTCTTATTGATGTCTTTCACTTGCAAAGGTCCCGTTCAAATATGTATCATATTTTCTGAGAGGTGGATTTATTGATAGCTTCTAACAAAAGATATGATTCTGGCATATTTGCGGAACAGAATCCAATAGACAAGTCAACAATTGGATTCTTTGTTTTATTATCATGATGAAAAACAATAAAAATGGGGCCTGAGCAAAGGAACACCTTTTATATAGACTCTATATTGTTAAACTAATAGCTTCATTCAATGGAAGTGAAGTGGAACTATTATTTAAATATAAAAACAAATATTTTGAAGGAAATAGCACTTTGCACTTCCTACTTGATTTATAACCCCAGACCTCATATGATCCCTGGCTTTGTTTCATCATATACACCTTTTATATTTATGGCAAAAAAATGTGTTTCACTTAAATTATTTAACTCATTCTTATTTTCTGCATTGTATATGCTATTTTTCTCCTTTCTCCTATTTCCTTCTCTTTCACTCACTCTGGCTTTTTCACTTTATTATCTCTCCTCTCACTCTCTATCTATCTCCTCTTTTTCTTACTCTGTCTTTTCTCATTCTATGTTGAATAAAAATATTTTATCAACAACATTTGTTTGCCTTTAAAATGTCCTGTAATAGTCCAGCTTTGAATTTATTGTGAGCTCCCATCAGACTT
>CM050163.1:77087472-77089972 GCA_027410445.1 Discoglossus pictus
CTTTGCTCATCTATTTCCCTTTATCTTTCTATTTATCTAGTTCCTTTGAGTGTTTATTTCTCCAGACCCACATTTCTTTTTGTCTTTCTTCCCCCATCTTTCTGCATTTCTTTTACTTACTCTCTTTATATATGTATTTCTCCCTCTATATATTTTGTTCTCTCTAACTTTTAATTTCTTTCTTGCTTTCTTTCTTCCTTGTTTTCTTTCTTTCTTTCTCTCTCTTTCCCTTCCTCCTTATTTAATATTCCTCTTTGCTCATCTATTTCCCTTTATCTTTCTATTTATCTAGTTCCTTTGAGTGTTTATTTCTCCAGACCCACATTACTTTTTGTCCTTCTTCCCCCATCTTTCTGCATTTCTTTTACTTACTCTCTTTATATATGTACTTCTCTCTCTATATATTTTTTATGTCACATTTCATTTTGCCTTTCAATCTTTTTCTTTCTTTCTTTCTTCCTTGCTTTCTTTCTTTCTTTCTCTTTCCCTTCCTTCTTATTTAGTATTCCTCTTTGCTCATCTATTTTCCTTTATCTTTCTATTTCTCTAGTTCCAGACCCACAATTCTTTTTTGTCTTTCTTCCCCGTCTTTCTGCATTTCTTTTACTTACTCTATTTATATATGTACTTCTCTCTCTATATATTTTTTATCTCACATTTCATTTCGTCTTTCAATCTTTCTTTCTTTCTTTCTTTCTACTTCTCCCTCTATATTTTTTCTCTGTTTGTTTCTTTTTCTCTCTTTCCTTATTCTCCATCACTCTAGTGGGCTGTTTTCTTTATTTGCTCTTTTTCTGACTTTGTCTTTTTCTGTGCTTTTTTTATTTAAATCTCCCTCCATTTCTCTCCTTTTCCTCCCACACTTGCTCACATACTAAGGCAGTGACTCAATCTGAAGTTTTGTCTCCAGTGGATCAAAGCCCCTTCCACCCTCTAACAGCTCAATGTCCTGACAAAGCATTACAAGCCACCATTCATATCAGTGAGGGCCTTTCATTCTCCCAGCAGTAGTTAGGAAGTGAGATGTTAAGTATAAAACATGTGAGTAGCAGGTGTCAAGGTCAGCCTAAACACTGCAAACACCTGCAAATATCATATATAGGAATATATCTCCCAAAGATACTTTTTTAGGTTTGTATTTTTTTGCAAGATACATTTGCAAGATTCTGAGAAGAAAAAAAATCATGTATATAATTTACACATAATAGTAAAAATAAGTTAATAAATAAAAAATACGTTTATCATAATAATGTATTATTATTATTATGTTTCAATTCATAAAGTGAGGCATAATAATATAAATATTAATGTACCTATGGTATGTCATAATAATGTGCTTTGAGGACCACTCTGGTCAGGTACTTTGTCTATAAGCATCTGAATAACAATTGATAATATGAACATTAAATAAATAAATAAAATCAACCTTTACATGTTTAACTTCCATGTGCCTTTATTCTTTACGGCAGTATTCAAATTATTTTTTTTCATGTCATTCTGTTTGCTACTTTCCTAATAAACTAATGAACACTTAATTTGTTCTGTGGAAAGCACTGACAGCTTTAGCTGCCTCATTTCTATTCTGCAATCACGTTGTCCTCATTCCTCGGGATCAGCAGAAAATAAAACGGTAGATTCTACTGCATCATAACCACAAACAAAAAATATAAGTAATAAAATGTGGGCTTTTATACACTCTAAAATCATTTTTCATGTTTAGCTAATAAAAAGAGAAAATATAGAATGAAAGTGACCATTTAATTTTATTTGTTTATGCTATTGTTTTTGCAACATATCTGAGTATTATGTTTTTTAATATATATATATTTATATATTTACAAACCATCTATCGGTCTGTCTATCTCTCTCTCTCTCTCTATCTCTATCTCTCTCTCTCCTCTTAGTATTTGCTTGCTGTTACCCTAGTATAGCTTTATATTCTGCAGGCATATACATATACAATATGTATAATATGTATTACATTAATACATTATGTTTACACTATCTATCTATCTATCTATCTATCTATCTATCTATCTATCTATCTATCTATCTATCTATCTTAGTATTTGCTTGCTGTTACCCTAGCATAGCTTTATTTTCTGCAGGCAGCCCCCCATTGCAGATATTGTGCACAGACTGTGCTTTTCAAGGCTCACGGTCATGGTATTGTCAGTCAAAATATTGTGCAAATAAATAATACCATCTCTTGTCCCAAGATGCATTTTGTCTTTGAGTTTCTTCACAGCTCTTTCTCTGCCACCAAGTCACTGGGATCCCTGGAGTTTGTCCCCAGGTCCCATGCTGGGTTCTCAGGCATCTGTTGGGCTGATCTCAGCACTCAATGTCTGGGGAGGGAGGGGGTGGGTTACATGTACTGTGCTGCAGACTTCTTCCCCTTTTACCCTCCTCATTTCCTATCCACAGTTCTCCTGCTTCTGGCTGCTGGTGGCTCAGTGACTAAACTGATTAGATAACAACACAGCACCTTCCCCCTTGT
>CM050163.1:77097472-77129972 GCA_027410445.1 Discoglossus pictus
TACATACCTCCTAATACAAGAGACATGCTACACACATACAATGTAACATTATTATACATACATCCTAATACATGTTACACACATACAATGTAACATTATTATACATACCTCCTAATACATGCTACACACATACAATGTAACATTATTATACATACATCCTAATACATGTTACACACATACAATGTAACATTATTATACATACATCCTAATACATGTTACACACATACAATGTAACATTATTATACATACCTCCTAATACATGTTACACACATACAATGTAACATTATTATACATACCTCCTAATATATGTTACACACAAACAATGTAACATTATTATACATACATCCTAATACATGTTACACACATACAATGTAACATTATTATACATACCTCCTAATACATGTTACACACAAACAATGTAACATTATTATACATACCTCCTAATACATGTTACACACATACAATGTAACATTATTATACATACATCCTAATACATGTTACACACATACAATGTAACATTATTATACATACCTCCTAATACATGTTACACACATACAATGTAACATTATTATACATACCTCCTAATATATGTTACACACAAACAATGTAACATTATTATACATACATCCTAATACATGTTACACACAATGTAACATTATTATACATACCTCCTAATATATGTTACACACATACAATGTAAAAATATTATACATACCTCCTAATACATGTTACACACATACAATGTAACATTATTATACATACCTCCTAATACATGTTACACACAATGTAACATTATTATACATACCTCCTAATATATGTTACACACATACAATGTAACAATATTATACATACCTCCTAATACATGTTACACACATACAATGTAACATTATTATACATACCTCCTAATACATGTTACACACATACAATGTAACAATATTATACATACCTCCTAATACAAGGGACATGTTACACACATACAATGTAACAATATTATACATACCTCCTAATACAAGGGACATGTTACACAAATATAATGTAACATTATTATACATACCTCCTAATACAGGGGACATGTTACACACATACAATGTAACATTATTATACATACCTCCTAATACAGGGGACATATTACACACATGCAATGTAACATTATTATACATGCCTCCTAATACATGTTACACACATACAATGTAACATTATCATACATACCTCCTAATACATGCTACACACATACAATGTAACATTATTATACATACCTCCTAATACATGTTACACACATACAATGTAACAATATTTTACATACCTCCTAATACAGGGGACATGTTACACACAAACAATGTAACATTATTATACATACCTCCTAATACAAGGGACATGTTACACACATACAATGTAACATTATTATACATACCTCCTAATACAGGGGACATATTACACACATACAATGTAACATTATTATACATACCTCCTAATACAAGGGACATGTTACACACATACAATGTAACATTATTATACATACCACCTAATACAGGGGACATATTACACACATACAATGTAACATTATTATACATACCTCCTAATACAAGGGACATGTTACACACATACAATGTGACATTATTATACATACCTCCTAATACAGGGGACATATTACACACATACAATGTAACATTATTATACATACCTCCTAATACAAGGGACATGTTACACACATACAATGTAACATTATTATACATACCTCCTAATACAAGGGACATGTTACACACATACAATGTAACATTATTATACATACCTCCTAATACATGTTACACACATACAATGTAACATTATTATACATACCTCCTAATACAGGGGACATATTACACACATGCAATGTAACATTATTATACATGCCTCCTAATACATGTTACACACATACAATGTAACATTATCATACATACCTCCTAATACATGCTACACACATACAATGTAACATTATTATACATACCTCCTAATACATGTTACACACATACAATGTAACAATATTTTACATACCTCCTAATACAGGGGACATGTTACACACAAACAATGTAACATTATTATACATACCTCCTAATACAAGGGACATGTTACACACATACAATGTAACATTATTATACATACCTCCTAATACAGGGGACATATTACACACATACAATGTAACATTATTATACATACCTCCTAATACAAGGGACATGTTACACACATACAATGTAACATTATTATACATACCACCTAATACAGGGGACATATTACACACATACAATGTAACATTATTATACATACCTCCTAATACAAGGGACATGTTACACACATACAATGTAACATTATTATACATACCACCTAATACAGGGGACATATTACACACATACAATGTAACATTATTATACATACCTCCTAATACAAGGGACATGTTACACACATACAATGTGACATTATTATACATACCTCCTAATACAGGGGACATATTACACACATACAATGTAACATTATTATACATACCTCCTAATACAAGGGACATGTTACACACATACAATGTAACATTATTATACATACCTCCTAATACAAGGGACATGTTACACACATACAATGTAACAATATTATACATACATCCTAATACAAGGAACATATTACACACATGCAATGTAACATTATGATACATACCTCCTAATACATGTTACACACATACAATGTAACATTATTATACATACCTCCTAATACATGTTACACACATACAATGTAACATTATTATACATACCTCCTAATACAAGGGACATGTTACACACATACAATGTAACATTATTATACATACCTCCTAATACAAGGGACATGTTACACACATACAATGTAACATTATTATACATACCTCCTAATACAAGGGACATGTTACACACATACAATGTAACAATATTATACATACCTCCTAATACAAGGAACATATTACACACATGCAATGTAACTTTATTATACATACCTCTCAATACAAGGAACATATTACACACATGCAATGTAACATTATGATACATACCTCCTAATACATGTTACACACATACAATGTAACATTATTATACATACCTCCTAATACATGTTACACACATACAATGTAACATTATTATACATACCTCCTAATACAAGGGACATGTTACACACATACAATGTAACATTATTATACATACCTCCTAATACAAGGGACATGTTACACACATACAATGTAACATTATTATACATACCTCCTAATACAAGGGACATGTTACACACATACAATGTAACAATATTATACATACCTCCTAATACAAGGAACATATTACACACATGCAATGTAACTTTATTATACATACCTCTCAATACAAGGAACATGTTACACACATACAATGCAACGTTATTGTATATACTCTTAACAGAAGAAACATATGGATGCAGCCTTATTAAATTGCGATTCGGCAAATTTAAAAGGGCTCTATTTAAGCACAGAGCATATTTTTTTTACAGAAGTTTTTAGTTAGGGAACTTCTATACAAAAGCAAGGTATTCACTAACTACACTATGTGTACCCTGTCTCTCTCTCTGAGCTCACTCTCTCTCTCTGTGCGCCCTCTCTCTCTCCTTCTCACTCTCCCCCTCTCCTTCTCTCTCCCTCCTTCTCTCTTTCTCTCTTTCTCTTTCTTTCCCTCCTTCCCTCTCTCTTTCCCCTCCTTCTCTCTCTCCCTCTCCCTTCTTCTCACTCTCCCTTCCTCTCTCTCTTTTCTTATCTCTCTCTCTCTTACTCTCTCCCTCCTTCTCCCCCTCCCTCCTTCTCTCTCTCTCTCCTCTCTTTCCCTCCTTTTCTCTCTCTCTCCTTCTCTCTCTCCCTTCCCCTCTTTCTCTCTCCTTCTCTCTCTCTCTTTTTCTCTGCCATTCTCTCTCTCTCTCCCTCCTTCTCCCCCTCCTTCTCTCTGTTGCTCCATCTCTCTCCCTCTGTCCCTCTTTCTCTCTCTCACCCTCCCTCCCCATCTCTATCTCACCCTCTCCGTCTCACTCTCCCCCTCCCTCTCCTTCTCACTCACTCTCTCCCCCTCCTTCCTTCTCTCTCCTTCCCTTCTCTCTTCTTTCCTCCTCTTTCTCTCTGTCCCCTTCCATCTCTCTCTCCCTTCCGTCTCTCTCTCTAGCCTTCTTCTCACATTTCTGGTTTGGCTCTGTCTAAGCAGTAAGTTACCTGCGGATCTTGCTTACTTGATCATGATCAGGCCCTGAAATGATACATATAGAAACATGATTTACGATTTTAGCTTTCTGCCATGTACTTCTGAGCTTGATACAATTTAATCTTTCTGTAACTGTTGCAATTTTGAAGCCTGCAGATTTACAACCTCAGGCATTGGAACTAAACATGATTTACGATTTTGGCTTTTCACCATGTACTTGCTTTTAATCACTCTGCAACTGTTGCAATTTTCAAGGCTGCAATTTTGCGAGCGTTACACACAAACTCGCAGTACCACAACTATTTATATAATGGTCATTTACCTGTCATAAATGACGGTATAATATTACATGTGTCTCTTCCCCCCTACTCCGTCCCCTGTCTCTCTTTCCCCCATCTCCCTCCTCTTTTTCTCTTCCCCTTCATCTCCCTCCCCTGTGTCTCCCCCCGCTGTGTCTCTCCACCCTATGACCCTCCCCTGTGTCTCTACACCCTCTCCCTTCACTGTGTCTCTTCCCTCTCCTCCCTCCCCTGTGTTTCTTTACCCTTTTTCCCCTCCCTGTCCCTCCCCCCCCCCTCTGTTACTTGAGCAGCGGCTGGCGTTCCCCTTTTGCGCATGCACGTCTGGTGCCGCGCGGTGCGCATGTGCGTCTCATGCTGCGCATGTGCACTACGACATGTAGGTAAATCCGTATAATATCATAAATGACGGTATAATATCACATTTGTCTCTTCCTCCCCACTCCGTCCCCTGTCTCTCTTTCGCCCCTCTTCTTCCTCTTTTTCTCTTCCCCTTCATCTCCCTCCCCTGTGTCTCCCCCCGCTGTGTCTCTCCACCCTATCCCCCTCCCCTGTGTCTCTACCCCCTCTCCCTTCCCTGTGTCTCTTCCCCCTCCTCCCTCCCCTGTGTTTCTTTCCCCTTTTTCCCCTCTCTGTCCCTCCCCCCCCCCCTCTGTTACTTGAGCGGCGGCTGGCGCTGCGCTTTGCGCATGCACGTCTGGTGCCGCGCGGTGCGCATGTGCGTCTGATGCCGCGCATGCGCACTACGACATGTAGGGAAATCCGTACAAATAGTTTCTGGAGTGTTACATACGCTTTACAAACTATATTAGTGATAGAAGATAGATAAATAGATAGACAGACATACACATATATTGAATATTACAATATATGATAACTTCTTAATAATAATTGTTATGTGTATTACAATATATGATATATTTTTAACATTGGGGGAATCTACTAAGCATCTCATCTCTTGATTTACTATGCACTATTTCCTATGTGGATAATGGCCATTCTTGCCTCATCTTAGATGAGAAACTGCTTAGTAAATTCACCCAGTATATTTTAATAGACAAGCTTTCAATAGATGTCTCCTTCCTTTATGGAGGCTTAAGCAATACTGACAAGACTTAGTTTTAGATTTTAATAGCAACAGAAGTAACTAGACACTTTATTAAAATGCACAGGAGGTGGAAACAACACATGCTGTAATTTAAAAAAATGAAAGAAAATGTAAACATGATATCATATGAGGTTCTGATGAGAATCACAAATCCCAGACATGTATTATTTATTAACTTATTTTGTCCAACTTTATTTTTCTAGGTAAACCAGACTATAGTTAACAGCGTATTTCACCTTTATATAAAATACTTAACTTCCTCATTGTGCTATATATGTTGTGCATCTAAATATCTCCAAGACTATTTTCCCATCCCAAACAATCATCCTGATTGACCTGTCCTTCCTAGGTTCTGCAGTTGGCTGCCTCATTGTACACAAGGCTTGCTCTCTCCACACAGGGTTAGCATTCACATGGATATTTACATGCAGGTCCAGCTGAACTCTACTGAAAGACTGAGAGTCCCTGCCATGGACAAGCTCTAGGCTTGATATTATAATTTTCATAAAGCTCTTTTATGCAGCCCAGGCATCTCTAGTGTGCGGCCTGCAGAGCTGCTGAATGGCTCAGAGGGGTATGTGGAGGGGGAGCCAATCTTCCAGTCTAGTGACTGGCACTGTGTGCCCCACCAGGGCATGTGTCCCTCATCTCATGAATGCATTAGGACCTCCACAAATCTGCTCCCCTAGCTTGTGCTCTGGATGTAATATATCTATATAACTCACATACTTGCAGTAATTAGCTTATTTGGTTGTAAGACTACAGTTTTTGGTATTTGAAATCACTCCTCTCCATGGTTTCTTGGTACTTCCTATGTTATCCATGCTTTCCAAGACATTCATTCCAACTCAGAAATAATTTCTTATGCACTGAGTGTTAGGGGATGATCACCTTTGGGCTATTCACAAAGCATTTTTTGTTTTGTTTCTAAGACCTCACTACAACCATGCTATCAAACATACTTCTGGATCCACACAATAGGGTCACATCTACTAACTGACTAGCTGGCAGCAATTAAAAAGATATCCATGTTAGATTTCTTAAGTGAAATTATGAAAAGCCAAACCTCCCAGTAAACACTAAACTGTACTCTTAATCACCCCTCTAACTACTTGACACTTTCTCACCTTGTTACAAATTGTGTTTGAATTGGTAGAGTATTGGAGGAAAGAATGAATGAAAACAGTACAACTGAGCCCATTCCCATGTTTTATAAACTTGAAATAACACAAAGGCTCCGAAAGCATTACAGGAATATCTAGCAAGGTTCAAATACATTTGTTGAAAACAGTATTTGTGAATTGCTTAACAAAAGGGGTGACTAGACTTTGGTGAAATGTTATCTACTTTTTGCAATAATAGACAACACAGTAGACTCTCGGTTATCCGGCACCCATGGGGACTGGTAGATCCTGGATAAATGTAGTTTCTGGCTGCTTGAGAGCTACATATGAAAGAGGCCTAGATTAGCTGCACATAGGATGCTCTGCTAGAAATATTTGTCAGTGAGGGCTGTTCTAGCAGCAGCAGCTTTCACTCCTCACTTACACACAGGAAGGGTGTTGTGCTGAACCTGGGGAATGTAATGTCAACACTGCCCTGGCTCAGTCACTCATGTCTGTCTGCCTCCAGGTAAAAGTGAATTGCAGAGACATACAGTGGATGACATCTAGGTGCCTGTAAGCATTTTGTGGCATGACAACCTGGCTCCTGGCATTTGTTGAGCCCTGTACAATTACATTTTTATTTAAAGTACAGTATTCAATTTTTATTTCTGGTTTCTTGAGAGTTCTTGTTAACTGAGAGTCTACTGTATATAAATGCTTATATCACATATAAGGTCAGAATTCACATTGTGCTTTTAGCAGCTGTAAATAATGCAGAGACCAACAAAACATTTTTATATTTGTAAAATGCTTAAATCCGAATGATCATGGATTTTGTTAGTTTAACTAAATCTACAGCCCTGCCAGCAAGGCGTAAGGGATGTGAAATTTTCATGGACTAATACATTTCTGTACTCTATAAGCATAAAGCAACCTATTTGTATGTAGCACATCTCATAAAACATGTAATTCTTATTACTTTCTAAAAATCCTTCTAATGATTGTGTTGACACCTCTAGGGGGTGTGTACATGGGCATCTGACCCCCCCCCCCTCATAATCAGCATGCAGAATCAGGGGAGCAATATTAATCCACTATTTACCTGCTGTTGCTTGCTCAGCCAATCTCCTTGCAGCTTCCTGTCTGTCATAAGCAATACATTGCACATGTCAGTGATACACTACATATCCCAGGCTGCTTTGCAGACAAACAGGAACCCAAAGTTAATTCAAAAGTTTCAGCTAACCTGACTGGCCAAAACAAATAATTTTAAATGTTATGCTAATTTAGCCTGGGTTTGGAAGGTGTTAACCCTAATTTTTAACTGTCAGAAATTACATGAGTCTTTGCTGACTTCAATGTACGTGTTTAAATGTTTATTTTGGGCTTTTATCATGCAAAAAAAATGTGCATACACTACTGATTCTCCTCTATCATATGCATTCATGATCCAGCAAACTTACATATCCCTTTAACTTTCCTTCAAGGTCATATTCAAACATGCAGCACAGACAAGGTCATATTCAAACACGTTGATCTTATAGATCTCCACATTCTACACCTAACAGATCCACAGACAGTGAACATCTTCTTCTCTTAGTATAGTGACATTTAAATGTCCACTTGAAACTGAACATGGTGTGCTGGAGGTCTGTTGGAAGATCCAGATATACAGTACATTTGGAAGGTCCTGTATAACAGTATTAAACCACTTACTTAATGCATATTTCTTAAATTCATAAACAGTTTGATCTATATTTTTAACTGTAGGCTAACTTTTTTTAAATATTTTTACTGAATAAATTACTTAAATGAATATTACCAGTCCATGAATTCTTTTAACTTATGGCTTCTGAGGTAATATAAATCACAGATCTAATTGTGTATTAATTTAGGAAACATGCTTTATTTTTGGACACAGGGCATCTTTCTTAATTAATACATCAAAGCTCACAGCAGCAACCAAAAGAGAGGCCATGGAGAGGCTCACCGTGTGCCAGATATACCAATGTCTCATGGAATAATACAGCTCTGGATATGAGTCACTAACAGGATCAATGCCATTGTGTATACATTTATATTTATAGTATTAATAATGGCATGAAAAACCTCATCTGTTCTGAAATTCTTACCACATAC
The DNA here is from genome assembly GCA_027410445.1 of Discoglossus pictus. Classification (NCBI taxonomy): domain Eukaryota; kingdom Metazoa; phylum Chordata; class Amphibia; order Anura; family Alytidae; genus Discoglossus; species Discoglossus pictus. The sequence continues at coordinate 77,106,321 of CM050163.1, forward strand.
TCCCTAAACTCCACCCTCTTCACCTTAATAGGGAGGTGCTTAGACTTTAGTGGTAGGGTATGTACTTTATTTGAAGTCATTGTAGAAAGATTTACCACTCTGTTCGCAAAGTCTCAACTCTTCAAAATCACTTTCAAACAGGGTGCACAGAACATATATGCACCCAATTTCCCTATAACATTTGTAATAGTAATTATGTAGTTAATAGGAATAATGATCTTCCTGCACACTGACATTTAAATTTCCATACAAGGTGAACATGGCATTTTAATTGAGGTTGTTCAGTCATTCCATCATATCCGACTCAGAGTTACCATATGGATGCAGCTTTCTGGCTGTGTTTCTGGTTGTGCTAATCCATATGGTTATCTTGGCAAATATACTGGAGTGGGCTGTCAGTTCCATCTCCAGTGAGCCGCAATTTGTCTGACCTCTCTGACCTGACCATCTTGGGTGACCCTACATGGTTTAGCCCACTGCCTTAAAACAAAACTATTTGTTCTAACTGGCACAATAATCTATTGACAAGTGGATCTTCCCTCATCATCTAACCAAGACGCACCAAGAAGTTCAATATCCTCCTGTTTCCCTAATAAAATATTTTATTATAATAGAAAATAACCAAAGGAAGGTGCATTGAACCTCGATAGTTTGTGAGGTTCAATCACATGGTCAACGAATCTATAAATGTTACAAAATGTAAACACTAGAAAATTGCCAGTCAAAAATGGATTTGAAGATATCCTTTCTGCGCAATCAGTCAGGATGACCAGTGATTCCAACCCTCTCCTCAAGAATCACCAGACTGGTGATAATTTAGGTTTACCATTATGTGGAGACAATGTGGGGCATTTAGTATGGAACAGGAAGTGAAGCCTATAATTGCCTCATATGTATTCCAATTGGGTTAAACCTAAATCATGGTCTGTGTGAGGGCCGCATTTGCGGAGGTGGAGGCTCCCACCGCGACTGCAAAATTTACGGACTTAGCATCCGCACAAAATTTATGGACTTAGCATCCGCCACGGGACTTAGAAAAAAAAATATTACGACCTCGCAAAAATACGACATTAGCGCTCGAAAACATTAAAACCACAACAAATACACACAACAAACCCATAAAAAGCTTACCAACAGCAAGGGGAGCACCCAGCACCTCTAAAAGTAAAGTTACACCTGAATTTAAGTAGAAATTCAAGAGTTTAGACACCCGAAAATCCCCTAAGCAAGAGAGAAAATGATTGCTGAAAAAAACGAAAACGAGGCTACAGGATTCTAAAGACGCAAAACACCACAAAACACCTATGGATTTTCCGAAAAAGCCGTACGAGGTCCAAGAACAAGGACGCAAAACCAGCCACAGCCGCGTACCACACATTAGGCGCCATTTTACAACACTAACTTACACAATGCGGAAGTACACAGCTACCCTAACGGGTTTTCCTTGCACACACACACTATTTACACTGCACACATTGCTGACACTTACACATCAGCTCCACAACAGTGAAAATACACATTGTATGCTGCAGCAACATGAAAACAGATTGTCAGCTCCTTAACACAATGCTTCCTACATATATTACTTCAACATAGGTAAAGTATATTCATTTATTATTTCATTAATTATTTCATTGGCATCCCCCCAAAAAAACAACGCTGGTTAATGTCGCAAACAAACATTACCTGCCTTACAATCTTATTGCCGTCATTTTTTTAAGTCACTAGTATATATATAATCATAATCTTTGTCTCATTAAACTGTTTTTCATTGTAACATATCAGTAGCAGAATGATAGGACTATGGGCCTCTCCTTCCCTTCTCTCTGTAAAATCTGTAAAAAAATATTTTCTGTGCTTATATAGAGCCCTATTCAATTGGCCAAATTGCATTTGAATGAGGCCCCAAGTGTGCGTAAACTTTAATTCTGTTTGCTAAATAGTTCCTATAGAAAACATTGAAAATGGGGATAGGTAAGTCCGATTGTATCCCTTGATAAATATACCCTTATATAATAACATATGAAATGGAGAAGGCTCTCTATAAAAAAAATTATACAGAGAGTAAAATAAAAAATGCATGGGATGGGCATCAACTATAATAGTTTACAGCAGGTGAGTAACGACTGTGCGATGTGTGCTGCCCGGGCGCTACTCACATGCTCATTGCTGATGTGCCGGGGGAATTGTGCAACTGCAGTAGCGCTATTTGTGTGCATGCGCGATGGTACAGTGCGGTGTTGCAGGGGGAGTGAGGGGTAGAAAGCAAGAGGGAGGGGGGAAAGAGAGAGAGAGGGGGACAGAGGGAGGGAGAGATAGGAAGAGAGAAGGGGAGGGGACAGAGGGAGGGGGACAGAGAGAGATGGAGAGGGAGCGAGAGAGAGAGTGGAGAAAGAGAGAAAGGGAGGGAGGCAGAGAGAAAATGAGGGAGTGTGAGAGAGGGTGAGGGGGGATGGAGAGAGAGAGAGAGCACACAGAGTGCAGAGAAAGGACACATAGGAAGACAGAGGGCACAGAGAGAGTGAGAGAGAGTGCGCACACACACACAGCGAGTGGAGAGAGAGCACAGAGAGAGAAAGAGGGTGCACAGAGAGAGACGGCACACAGAGAAACATAGGGCTCACAGAGAGACAGCACAGACAATTGAACAAACTTATGACATTATCATTTATGACGGACAAATTACTAGTATAGTAATAAAATATAAAATAATAATATAAAATAAATGACAAAGCTCTAATGGGCAGCCTAGATGAGATGAGCGGTTCCGATCTGTTTTTACATTTGAGATTTCTATGGTAATTAAAAAAAACAAACACCAATGGTTAGTAAAATACAAAAACACAATCTAGACATAATTGTCATAGCATTCATGTCTTTTTATGCTCAAATTATATTATCACATTATATCGTTTGCCTGTTACTTTACCTTCAAAATAATTGATGGGCCTGTGTAAATTCTGACAAGCAGCCCACAGGTAATGCACCAGGGGAGCTTTCAGGAATAATGTCATGTGTTAGCGACTCTGCTGTGACATCCTGTGTGTCCTTTCCACAACCTGACAGTGTACATCCTCCCAACTGTTCAAGGGCATATGGATGTTATAATCCTTAGTGATGGTATACAGAGATCCAAATTATCTAATAAGGGCATAATGCACCATTAATGGAGAATGCACAGACCCTACTGGTGTCATAACTACATAGATGTGAGATGTAACATGCTTATAACATTCCATAAACAGTGTAGCTTCATATTTATAATATACTCTTTTCAATATATACATTTATGTGCAAGATTTTTTTTAAAGTAAAGTATGTTAAATATATTTACATTTTAGTAGGAGCAGCCATAATGTTGTTTGCTTGGGCCGCTTTCTCAAAAGGGAGGGGCCTTCTAAAATAATGATATTTCTTTCAATCATTTTTAAGGTATCCTCCAATCTATAAAAGTAGAAACAAAGTGGCAGCATTATGGCATTAATGGCTGTAATATTATTATTTTTTATTTTCTAAAATATTTTTTACTGTTTCGAAAGGGTGTTGTGTTCTTCAAAACAGCATATTGTAAGTATAGGACTGCAGTGGCAAAACAAGGCCTGGTGGTTTAAAAATATTAGCTGCATCCAACATAATTAAAGCAACTTTAGCCTAAAAATATAAAATCTGGTCTTGGCCCACAGGCCCGCATGGGACGATTAGGAAGCAGCTGACCTTGCTGTGTGCACTAAAAAATGCAATATGGAAATTCACAACTGTAATGATAAATTCACCATAGGATAAAGCCACAGCAACCATCCAAAGCCCTTGCAATGCTTAGTAAACCTATCCAATAAACCCAATCTGAGGGATGGGAAAAGTGAAAGAGGCCAAAATGACTATGCTCATTATGCTTGATTCAATATATATTTTTAAAGAGCAATGACATGTTTTGCCCTAACAATACAAGGTTTGTAACTCTACAGCATGCCTAACTCTACAAGGTCTGTAACTCTACAGGGTCCATAACTCTATAGGGTCTCTAACTACAGGGTCCCTAACTCTACTGGGTCCCCAACTCTATAGGGTCTCTAACTCTACAGGGTCACAAACTCGACAGGGTCCCTAACTTTAAAGGGTCTCTAACTCTATAGGGTCCATAACTCTTCAGGGTCCCTAACCCTATGGGGTCACAAACTCTGCAGGATCCATAGCTCTACAGGGTCCCTAACTCTATAGGGTCTCTAACTCTACAGGGCCTGAGTGTTGGCCCATTGAACTCCTTAAAACACAGACTGTTTGGCTCCAGCCCTGGATTATCTGCATAAACACCTCTATTGTATTTGTAAACCTGACAGATGCCACCAGTTGTCATGATCCGAGGGTAGGGGCAATACAAGCCCAGAGCCACCTGCTATGGACTACAGGTTATCTACCCACAAGGACTGTTGGGTTCTTTGAAATCTCGGCACCAGCACCCTGATAAATAAAGAGACCATACAATTTCTATATGTGTCTGAGTAACTGCACTATTACTATGCCGTTATGCATTTAAGTCTCCATGGTATAAAATATAAGCTTGTATGCCATGGAGGTCCTGGAAGGACCTCCCCGGCACCTATCATCAGTATATATGCCATGGAGGTCCTTCCAGGAAAGTACTTTATGCCACTGTGATGATCCAATAGTAGGGGCCATACAAGCCCAGAGCCACCTGCTATAGACTACAGGTTAACTCCCCACAAGGACCATTGGGTTCTTTGAAATCTCTGCACCAGCACCCTGATATCTGGCTTCTGTATTAGTCAGAGTCTCTCCATCAGGAATCAGTGCTTCCAGGGGTTCTAGTAACCTTCCTGTGGTAGTGACCAGGACAGGTTACTTGTAGGGTGGACAAAGGTTCAATATCACAGCCACCAGGAACATAATCAGAGATACACGATTTCATGTATCTCCAAGTGAACTAATTTATTTTTGAAAATGACCACAGTATTTATGGGGGATAGATACAAAGGGGGTGTACACAGCACAATAATAAAAGGGGGATGGCAGACAATTACAGGAGATGACCCCACATCCTGAGATCAATAGGAATAACTTCAATGCTCATCCTGCCATCTTTAGCACATATCAGACGTGTTTAACTTAATCTGTCAGTCTGATGTCTGACCTCCTCTCTTCCTGATATGATTAGCTTAATCTGGCAAACAATGGAACAAAGCAAGTTTACAAATACAATAGAGGTGTTTATGCAGATAATCCAGGGCTGGAGCTAAACAGTCTGTTTTTTAATGAGTTCTATGGGCCAACACCCAGGCCAGGAAAAAGGGGTCTATCTCTAACTCTACAGGGTCCCTAACTCTATAGAGTCCCTAACTGTACAGGGTCACAGACTCTACAGGGTCCCTAACTCTACAGGGTCCCTAACTCTATATGATCCCTAACTCTACAGGGTCACAAACTCTACAGGGTCCCTAACTCTACAGTATAGGGTCTTTAACTCTACAGGGTCTCTAACTCTACAGGGTCACAATCTCTACAGAGTCCCTAACTCTACAGGGTCCCTAACTCTACAGGGTCCCTAACTCTATATGATCCCTAACTCTACAGGGTCACAAACTCTACAGGGTCCCTAACTCTACAGTATAGGGTCTTTAACTCTACAGGGTCCATAACTCTATATGATCCCTAACTCTACAGGGTCACAAACTCTACAGGGTCCCTAACTCTATAGGGTCTTTAACTCTACAGGGTCTCTAACTCTACAGGGTCACAATCTCTACAGAGTCCCTAGCTCTACAGGGTGCCTAACTGTAGAGCACTAACATTATCTATACATTATCCTAACCATGTTATACAAAGCAAAATCATTCTTGAGATAAAAACTATTTACTTAGCTGTCAAAGAGACTGCAATGAAGTGTGAAGGGCTGTAATGGTAATTCCCCTCCATAGGAGGAAGAGCATATCTAAAGCAGGGCTAAAAATCACAGTCACAATGATGCTTAGTAAATATCTCTCCTAATCAAAGCCCCTGTAAATATACCTATATGATTGTTTCAGTTTTCTAAAATGAGGCTCAAAAAGATCTACCTGTTCTGATACAATTGTTTTCCCTCTTACACTAATCATGCATCACAATTCACCAGTGTGCCTGATTACTTTAGGACCCAGCAGCGTAACACATGGGGAGCCATTTTAGCCACCACAAGAACAATTAAGCACATTGATGCCAATTAGTATATTAAGCCACACACAGAGAATGGTGCAGATCTAACAAATGATTCGGTTTGAGCACATGACTGAACAAAGTATAGTTTTGAATCATCTTTAATCAAGAAACAAACATGTTTTGAGCTGATAGTGTATCCTTAAAGCACTACTGAGAGATTAAAACAAAAATACATTTTTGAAACGAGCACTAGTCATATTTTAAATTGTACCCTTTTGCTGTTTTGAAGAACTACACTAAAACACATGCAACATGCTTTTAGAATGCAAAAAAAAATATATAGCATCTACTTATCATTATCATTTATATGCAATTAAGCTGCAGTGGAACATACAATTTTGGCTTTGTGAAACCAACTTTCGGAGGTGGGAGTGAAATTTGAACACACAGTTTCTGCACAGTGTGAATGTGGCAGGACTATATGCAAGTTTGTTCGTTTTCAAGGGCACACTAAAAAAAAGTAAAATGGCGATTTGCAGTAAACACTACATGGAAAAGCTGCAAAATATAAAGATATATAACGATTTTATTTATTTATTGTTTTGCTTTTCAAAAACATTTTGCACATTCACATATTTAGTTATTCAAAAACAATATAGAACAAATTTGGCCATGGTGTTCTTTATTTAGACACCTCGACTGATCCTTAGAGACATCTATGATATTATGGTGAAGGTTGTTTGTATGAGAGGGGCATTTACATATCTACATCAGTGGGGCTTGTAGTTTTCCTTGCAACTGCCCAGTAATGGACCTGTCTGGGAAAGGGGTAGGTGTCAAATGCCAATGCCCCAGTGTTGTAAAAAAAACCTCCTCTCCCTCATTGCATGTCTAAACCAACAGATAAAATACTCACACCCCCTCATGCTCCAAGCTCTCATTGAGAACTGAAGCCTGAAAGGCCTATGCACAAATAGAATATTCAAAATATAACATTTTCTCTAATAATGCATTTAAGCTCATGGCCTACATAGCGGATCATTTTTCTAGTTTGGTATAGGCTGCACAAACTACAATGGTCCACATAGATTAATCTTCCTAATTGTACCTGTAATTGAGATGCCTCCTATAATGAGGTACAAGTCACATGCCATTATGTCCTTGAAACCTATAACAACTTCCTTGATGGATAGTGCCTAAAGGGTTTATAGATGCTGTTAGAAAAGCTGATCACATATAATAGTTGTGGTAATTACGAGTTGTCATTGCGCAATGTTAAAATTTACGCCGAAAATGAGCGCCGAAGGCCGAAGGCGCCCATCGCAAGGCCCGTATGTGACTGGCTTGAGGGGGGGAGAGGAACCAAACGGCTTACGAGTTACAAACTTCAAAAAAATTACAGATTTTTTTCATGCCCATAACTCTAAAGCCACTTGGGGCCGCCAAAAGATGCCAATTAATTTAAAAATGAACTTACAACCTCACACACAGCACGGCAGGAAAGGCAGCCTGTAAGTGAGGTTGCAAGCTAATTTGCTATTTAACTGGCATTTTTGGGATATCTCAAAATGGCTAAGCGAGGAAAAAAATGGCGGACGTAAAGCCGTCATATTTTTTCAAGCCCATAAATCGGAAACACATTTCAGGCTTGGGGGAAAATTATCAATTTTCCAAGCCCGCAAATGGTTTCACCCCCCCCCAAGAAGCACAGAGGAGGGAGGGGTGGAAGACACAGGGGAGGGAGAGGGTGGAAAGAGACACAGGGGAAGGATTGGGGGGGAAAGAGACACAGGAGTGAGAGAGGGGGAGGAAGAGACACCGGGGTGAGAAAGAGAGGAAAGAGACACAGGGGTGAGAGAGGGGGCGAAAGAGACACAGGGATGAGAGAGGGGGGGAAAGAGACCCATGGGAAGGAGAGGGGGGCAAGAAACACAGGGGAGGGAGAAAAGGGGAAATAAACATTGCATGAAAGTTGCTGAGGTCTGCAATGAGCGCTGAAGGTAGAGGGGGAGGCTCGTAATGAGCACCGAAGGCGCTCATTGAAAGGCCTGCGATGAGCGCCTTCAGACCACAAGTTAGAGGGGAGAGCCTCGCATTGTGTGGCAAACAGCATTGCCAGGCTTGACATTTAATTGCCGTCATTTTTGACGGGCAAGTCGCTATTATGTGAATATAGTATACTCTAAGCTGGTCTATACGGAATGGATACAATATTTAATGTATAGACAACTTATCAGCACTGATGGTATCATAACAGTCCAGACTACTGATGCATTTTGAAGATCTGATAATGGCCCCTACTTAGTATAATGAGAATGAAGCTAATGTACACTAAACAAAGCATTAATGTCTACTGATATGAATAGGAGGTGATGACCATTCATTTTCTTGCTTCTGTTGCCAAAAGAGTTAAGCACTGAGTCTATATACAGCAATAACTCAAATATATAACCTTCTGTAAAGTATGTCTCTGATTACAACTTGCAGTGTGAAGGCAAGCATCTAATGGGATCCTTCTACTGGTTTCCAAGAAATCTGCAATAAGTCTCATAATCTATACTTGTATGGAGCTCTAATTTTAAAAGGAAATGGAAATAGTGAAGATGAGACCTCTCCAATAACTAAATTATTATTTGGTTCCAATTCACTAACTGTGAAGTTATCTCTCCAACTTGGGAAAAAAGGTTTGTAGGTAACACACAAAATGGAGAGATTCCTACTTTACTACTGAGTACCCACTCACCTTAATGAATGCAGTCACAAACAAGGGACATATTATACTATAAATTACCAAGACAGTAAGGTAATATCTAAAAGACACTGTAGTGCTAATGCAAGCCACGGCCTATAAAGTGTAAGTTGCATCTAGCTTAATAACTCACCATTAGCCAAATCATATAGAGTTATAAAGTATTTTTATAATTTTTGAAATTTCCCTCCAAGGTTGGCCATGCTGGTATCATTCCTTCCATCACTCAAAACATGCCACTGTATGAAAATAAATGACTAGTAATCTGTGAATCTCCATATTGCAGCTTCTAATGCATACAGAATTGTCAGAGGCTCCTACTGGTATATGTGGTCATAGGGGTGTTCTAAAAGAATTTAAAAAAATAGCAATAATTAATGACTTAGTGCCAAGTAAGGATGACGAAAGTGCCATATTTTTAGCATGGTTTAACGAAGAACTTGAGACATGATAATGTGCAAAATGCTCATACAAAGTTTAAAGTAAATAAACACATCCATTACTTTTATCTATTGTATTGTTGTACACTATTACAATGGTAGCAGGCCTTTTGTCTTTGTTCCTAATAGGGGCAAGGGCATGGGTGTAGGAACTGGGGGAGATGGGGGAACTAATCCCCCCAGCTTTTTTTATGTTTGTATGTATGTATAAATAAGCTATTTTATGGCCTGTGTATACAATAATATTCCCCAAGAAATATTCTTATTCCTACACCCCTGGGCAAGGGGGTATTTACTAAGCATCTTAAGTGACTGAAATATGTAAATATGCATCCCTGTATTTACTAGGCATTATATCCTATGTTTGCTTATGGGGAGGAAAGCTATAGCATGTCTGGACAAGCTATTAAAAAGCAAAGATATTAAATTATCAACAAAGGTCCACAAAGTTAGAACTATTGTATTCCCAGTAGTAACATACGGATGTGAGAGCTGGAACATATAGAAGGATGAACGACATAGAATTGACACCTTTGAATTGTGGTGTTGCGGCAAGAAGACCCATTAAATCAATACTACAGGAAATCAAGCCAAACTGTTTACTGGAAGGTATGATCATGAGGCTAAAGCTAAAATATTTTGGCCATATCATCAGAAGACTGGATTTCCTAGAGAAGACTCTGATGCTTGGAAAGGTTGAAGGCACACAAAGAAGGGGACGGCAGAGGTGAACATGAGCTTGGAGGAGGTCAAATGGGCAGTGGCTGATAGATGTGCCTTGCATGCTGTGGTCCATATAGTCATGGAGAGTGGGACACAACTGAACGACTAAACAATACAAATTTCCCTAGTAGGAAAAAATTGAGATCACTCTTCACATCCTTATCTCAGTAACCTGAGATGCTTAGTAAATCCCCAGAGTATTAGAGTCCTTGGAGGAATGGGGACAAAATGTCTTCAAATAACATCTATTCAGTTTTACTTTAAATAGCCCTTGACTATAAAATTACACAACAAAATCAGAGGTGCTCAATCTGAGAACGGAGAATACCTGAAGTAGGTTTGTCCTATAGGTCTGGTTACCTACTCAGAGAGCAGCCTCTTTTAGCTCACTTGTGCCCTTCACAGGTAGAAATATCAGTCTGGTCTCACTCAAAAGAGTAACCCAGCCCCAAAATACCAGGCAATTCTAACCTGAACAGGAGCAACAGCAAACCCCAGACGCGTTTCGGCCTCTGTGGGCCTCGTCAGTGATTTACTCCATAAGGCACAGTAGGCAAGGAGTCCATGTCTGGTCCCCTTTTCCCCTTAGGGTAAGAAAACCCCCTAAGGGTAATTTGCATACACAACAACAAAATTAGAGGTGATCAATCTGAGAATGGACTATAGAATTAGAAGAGTTACACCCAGACTAGCAGTCCAAGATGGAATCCAACATGATACAAAGCCTGTTCATTTAATTGTCTCTAAAAGTGCTTTCTGCTCATGGCTTACATAGCTGCTTGTGAGGTTAGATTATTTTCACAAATAGGTAGACCAACATATTAACCTGCAAGATATTAGGATGACTAAGCCTCTGAGATGGCAGCTATCTCTCATAGCTGTAACCTGGGTGACTCATCTCCAATCAATAGACCAGCGAGTGTGTAATATCCTGCAGTGCCTCTGAGCAAAGACGGCAAACACGGCTAATGTGGACACGTTACATATAACACTCAAATGCTGTGTTAACCTCTTCATTCCCTAGGGACATGTAAAAGCATTAAGTCAGCTTCTAGTCCTGTGATGCTGAATGTCCTGCTGCCTCATGTGAAGATAACCTTATTACTTTACATGTCTAGGCAAACATAGATGTGTTCAGGGTATGCAATAAACCACATGATTGTTATCAAATTAAATATATATCTGAAATGATGAACAATCTATATGTTTCAATGAATTAAAATAAAAAAAACATGTGTATGGTTAAATAAATAATTCTTATTGAACAGATTTAAACAGGAAGAAATACATTTTTATTACATTTAAAATCCATCTGCATTTAAATGACCACTATGGTGGTTATTTTGTTTCCGTATAGTCTTTTGAAAAGCTAAAATTGAGAAAAATTGGTGTGATTATCTATGCTGTGTCCGTATAAACCAATGAGATTTCCATTTGTCTACCGACAGCCCTGCCAAGTTTTGTTGCAATGTGTTGACTGGATAGATTCATCTACATTCAAAATCTCCTCACACCTTGGGAAGATCATCAGCAGAAATCAAAATGGTAGATTCCATTGTAGTATAATTCCATATAACAGGTAATAAATTAGAGCAGTGGTAGGTGATCCTATGAGGACCTCCAACAGTTCAGTATTTCAGAGCTGTATTTTTTTTCATACATTTTGAAAGTATTGTCCCTCTTTTTACAGTGCACTCAGTATATTTTAAGTACATGTCTACACCCTCTGTCTGTGTGTGAGCACTCCCTCTCTCTCTCTCTGTGCCCTGTGTGTCTCTCTGTCCTATGTGTGCTCTCTGTCTCTCTCCATTCCCTTCTCTCTCCCCCTCCCTTTCTGCCTCTCTCCCTTCCTCCCTCCATCTCTCTCTCCCTCCATCTCCCTCTCTTTACCGCCATCTCTCTGCGTCTCTCCCTCTCTCTCTCTCTCTCTCTCTCTTTCTGCCTCAGTCCCTCTCGCCTTCCCTTTCTCTCTCCCTCTATTCTCCCACCCTCTCTGTCCCCCTCCCTCTCTCTCTCCTTCCCTCTGTCCCTCTCTCCCCCTCCCCCTTTTTGTTGAGCCATGCAATTGCACATACGCAGTTGCGCCATTCCCCCAGCGCTTTAGCAATCAGCATATGAGTAGCGCCTGTGCAAGTACACATTGCGCAGGCGTTACTCACATGCTGTAAACTATTATAGTGGATACATATCTAGAAGTTGTCTAACAGTACAACTATAGATGTTCTTACAGCTTAGTTGCAATGTGTTGACTGTATAGATAGAAATTCATCTACATTCAAAATCTCCTCACACCTTGGGAAGATCATCAGCAGAAATCAAAATGGTAGATTCCATTGTAGTATAATTTCATATAACAGGTAGTAAATTAGAGCAGTGGTGGGTGATCCTTTGAGGACCTCCAACCGTTCAGTATTTCAGAGCTGTATTATTTTTTTATACATTTTGAAAGTATTGTCCCTCTTTTTACAGTGCTCTCAGTATATTTTAAGTACATGTCTACACTGGTTCTTTAAAGGGGGTTATACCTCCTGGACAAATTAAAAAGGCGCACTGAAATAGAATAATGGCAGAATGACGTGTATTTGTCATTATTGTATTATTGTATTTATTTCCTCAAGTCACCTAATCCCATAAAATGTACAAAAAACAGAAAAGCTAATTGACAGGCAATAGTACAAGCTAAAATGTACTATTACCGGAAGAAATGTATTTAATGGCATTCAATTCATAACTTGCAACTACCTAGAGTTTTACATGATCCCATATGTGGACACATGGTCATATGTACTGTATTTCTCATGCACAACAGAGCAGTGGTAGTGGTCCATAGCACAGGGTAACTATAACTGCCAGGAGTTATATTATTATTACTATTATCTTTTATTTGTATTGCACCAACATATTCTGTAGCGCTGTACAGGGGATAAGAGCAGGGGAAATACAAAAGTTGAAGGGCCCTGTTTTGAGCTTAGAATCTTAGCAGAAAGTGCTTTATCCCAAAGCACCCTACAAGACTGGAAACTCGCTACTTACAATCTAAAGGGAATTAAAGGGCACCATACATATCTTCTGTTCTACATTAGACTAGATCAACAGTTCTCAAACCGCTCCTCGAGACCCACCAGACAGGCCATTTTGAATCCTCCTGTGTTCACACAGTGTTAAACTGAAATCATGACCTGTCTGGTAGGTCTGCAGGAGAGGTTTGAGAACCGCTGGACTAGATTACTACTACTTCTCATTTTTTTAATAATATAACCAGCATTTACTGTTATGAAAAACAGAAAAAAATGGTGACTCCCACAATAGCATAATTGCATAGAATAAATAGTTTGCCCTAACAAGCTCTGGAGGTTGTTGATGCCCCATTTCCATTGTGCCAATAGATACTTTGTGCGCTATCAAAGTTTCCTCCCACCTCAAGAAGTTGATTAGATGAAACTAAAAAGGTAGCTTATTGCAGTATAAATGTTTATACTAGTTTATCTCATGATGCCCCTATTCTCTGGAACTCCTTGCCTCGCTCCACCACGCCTTGCCTTAAAACCTTCAAAACTAAACTTACTAAAAACATATATGTTTAAACAAGCCTATCACGTTCCACCATAACATGCACAATGCTCCTATCTCCCTCCTGTACTTCACCCAAACCCTTCAGTTTGTAAGTTTGCAAGTTTTCAGTCTTGCAAGGTGCTTTGGGGAAAGCTCTATGGACACTGGATTCTAAGCTCAAAGACAGGGCCCTCCATCTTTGTAAGGGGTTAATATTGTTTTACCTTGAACTTAATCCTTGTACAGCTCTATGGAATATTTTGGTGTGCTACAAATAAACTATAATAATAATATTAATAATAATAATAATAATAATAATAATAATAAAAGGTAATATTTTAGAGGTTGCATTTTTTTAATTTTATTTCAATTCTAATTCATGTTACATGTTTTCAATTGTAGTTCTTGAAAATATTATATATTAATATATGACCAGAGTGGTCCTTTAAAGGCGGTATTCATGTTTCTTACTTCCTAAAAAAAAACTTGCAAATTACTAGTTCTTCAAAAGAGTATATTGTAATTGTGGGACTACAGTGATCCTTTAAACAATGTGCCACTCTCATTCATTCCAATTTTGGGAAAACTATTAAAGATAATTATTAAGATAATTCCATGTTTAGGAGACAGTGTGGTCACAATGCCTTTACTGAGTATGTTCCCATTTATCTCTATGGCCAAAGGGTTTAAACACACAGTTCAGCTTGTGGGTGGGCAGAGTGGTCTGTTATTTGTGATGGGAGATGATGTATTCACTGCCAAAGGAGTAAAGTGGAGGAAATACACAAAAGATAAATGCTCATTTTTCATACAGCTGATTTCTACACTTAACTCCTTCATAGCCGGATCAATCATAATCTATAACTTATTCTGATGCGACGAGCCTCTTAAATGAACAGAAATTATGCTCAGGTGTAATTGTTTGCTATAGGTATCAGGAATCCTTATTTTACCCAATCACCCAAAAAATACATAAAATGCTTTGTGTTAGATTAAATTAAAATGAATTGCGTCACTTTTTTGTTCTTTAAAGTCTGGTTTTGTTTAAAGAGCATTACAATGTATAATATATTGTGCTAGCCATTGTTTTCTAAACTATATCGAAATAATGATAAATGTGATGCAATTCATGTTAATTTTATCTGGCACTTTTGTATTCCTTTTCCCTTGTGATTTCCTGGATCATTATTTCCCCTACTTGTTTTTTGTAATCAGCGAGAGTGTTTAATCTATTCTAGGTGTGTGATTTGTGGGTATTTGATTGTTTTTGGGTAGTTTTATGTCACAGTTACACTTGTTTTTTTTAAAGAGCATTAAAAACAGGCAAAATATTATGCTATCCATTTTTTTCTAAATGAAATCATTCCTCAGATATACAGAATTGTTTTTTTGTGTGGTTCAATATGGTAAATTGTGGCACAGGAGAGCTTATATGATTCTGTAACAAGAAAACATTTCTACTTCTTATCTTGCAAAAAGATGCCCTTCCCTACACACTATGTAACAAATTGTACATTGATGTGTATATCTCAAGAATGATTGATTTAAGACAGAAAATGGATAATGTAATGAATACACTTAAAATTAAATTACAACACTGTCTGTCATTTAGTTCTTATTATAGAAATTATGAAGTCATGATTAGTCATGAATATAATACAATTAGTAATTTGCCCGTCTCTCTCTGTGCTGTCTCTGTCTGCCCTCTACCTCTCTCTGTGCGCCCTCTCTCTCTTTGTGAGCCCTCTGTCTCTCTGTGTGCCATGTCTCTCTGTGCACCCTCTCTCTGTGCCCTCTCTCTCTACACCCTCTGTCTGTGTGTGAGCACTCTCTCTCTCTCTCTCTGTGCCCTGTGTCTCTCTCTGTGCTATGTGTGCTCTCTGTCTCTCTCCATCCCCATCTCTCTCCCCTCCCTTTCTCCCTCCCTCCATTTCTCTCTCCCTCTCTTTTCCTGCCATCTCTCTGCCTCCCTTCCTTTATCTCTCTCCCTCTCGATCTGCCTCCCTCCCTCTCCCCTTCCCTTTCTCTCTCCCTCCATTCTCCCTCCCTCTCTGCCCCCTCCCTCTCTCTCTCCTTCCCTCTGTCCCCCACCCCTTTTGGCTGAACCTTGCAATTGCACATACACAGTTGCTCGATTCCCCCAGCGCTTTAGCAATCAGAATATGAGTAGCGCCTGTGCAGTACACATTGCGCAGGCGTTACTCACATGCTGTAAACTATTATAGTGGATACATATCTAGAAGTTGTCTTACAGCTACAGATGTTCTTACAGCAAGTGAGCAATAAGCAAACAAATCAATGGGGTTTCTTTTATCAGTGTGATTTTATATCATGTCTTTATACTGGGAATAAACTTAACTTCATGTAACTCATTACCATTTTCTAATTATTTACCGTATTTCACCACATAATAGTCACATTTTGCAAAAAAGGATGAGGAGGGAGGTTGAGGAGGGGGTGTAGGTTGAGGAGGGGGGTTGAGGAGGGTGGTTGAGGTTGAGGAGGGGGTTTAGGAGGGGGGATGAGGATGGGGGGGTTGAGGAGGGGGGTTGAGGAGGGGGTTGAGGATGCGGGGTTGAGGAGGGAGGAAGAGGAGGGAGGTTGAGGATGAGGAGGGAGGTTGAGAAGGGGGTTGAGGATGAGGAGGGAGGTTGAGGATGAGGAGGGGTTAAGGAGGGAGTTGAGGATGAGGAGGGGGGTTGAGGTTGAGGAGGGGGTTGAGGATGAAGAGGGGGGTTGAGGATGGGGCGGTTGAGGAGGGGGTTGAGGATGAGGGGTTGAGGATGAGGAGGGAGGATGAGGAGGGAGGTTGAGGATGAGGAATGGGGTTGAGGAGGGAGGTTGAGAATGAGGAGGCGGGTTGAGGAGGGTGATAAGGGAGGGGGAAGAGACACAGGGAAGGGAGAGGGGGAAAGAGACACAGGGAAGGGAGAGGGGAGAAGAGACACGGGAGAGAGAGGGGGGACACAGAGGGCACACAGAGGGCACAAGAGGGACACAGGGGGCAGCACATTTCCCACCCTCGGCTTATACTCGAGTCACTCATTTTACCCAGTATTTTGTGGTAAAATAGTTGCCTCGGCTTATACTCGGGTCGGCTTATACTCGAGCACATACGGTACTTAAATACGTTAAAGTATCACTGGCACTGAACTGTACAGTTTAGCTAGTGCGGGAAGATACAAGTCTTACCATACGTGACTTACTCATGGCAGCTCCACCTGCCCAACCGCTCCCCTTGCGCCTACTTCTTTTCATTGGCTTGAGTGACAATACCGTGATTACTGCATCACTCTAAACAAACCGCGCAAGTCGGCTTTCGGAAATATACTGACAATGCGCGTGCGCTGAGAATTCTAGGCTCGCAGTTCGCAATGCTCGAGACATAAATGTGTATTCATATGCCACTGTTGAATACATTGCTGCTCTATTTACCTTTTAGGCGGCGTGACGCACATAATTATACCATGCTACTATTACACAATGAAAGGCTATAAACCAAGTTTTGGACTAAAAAAACAGGGTGAAATAAGTAAGTGGTGACGACTATTAAGCAGTGAAATATGGTACTTTTATATGTAATTATTATTTACTGTGTGTTTCCAATTAATTTTTCTGAAGTATTCTGTTACTAATAAGCTTTCAAATAAAGGACTGGCAGTTTTAATGGCCACATTCCTATTATGCAGATATAAAAAAACTTCATCTGAACTCAAAGTATCCATCGCCTCAGAAAGTAAATCAGCCGAAAATGAAATGGTAGAATCCATTGCAACATAAGTACATATAAAAGGTAATACATTAAAATCTACATTTATTTTCTACATAATAAAAATGTTGTTTCAAAGAATATGTTTTAAAAATAAGTGTAGAATGGAAAAAATTGCATTATTTCAGAGATCTGGAAACAGACTAGATATGTCTTGGGCAGAAGCTGGAGTCCATTCCCACTGGAAATATAATGTGTATTTATACAACCCACACAATCTGTATGGATCACTATGTATTAAGACGCAGAGAAAAAGAGGTCAGACTGCTCTGACAATGCAATGTAAAGACATCTCCTCCAACCATGGAAATACATAGAAAAATTGTTTTTCACTCACTGGCATTCCCAAGCATTACAAAAC
Source organism: Discoglossus pictus (assembly GCA_027410445.1). Lineage (NCBI taxonomy): Eukaryota > Metazoa > Chordata > Amphibia > Anura > Alytidae > Discoglossus > Discoglossus pictus. The sequence continues at coordinate 77,124,065 of CM050163.1, forward strand.
TGAAACTCTGTGCATTGTGGGTCTGAAAGGCTGCCTATTTATCATCTCACAAGACAGCTAGAATGATCTTTATCTAGTTTGCCCACTTTCTGACCCAAATTCAGGTTTTTTTATGGAAAATTGCAGTCAGTTTGATTGATGAAATCCAAAGATGTCTAAGATGGAACCAAAGATCTCCAACTGTGCAGACTCCCAACTGTGGCCTTCAATGTTGGCATTGTTCCTGGAGAAAAAGTTGAGAAAATGGGCAAAAGTTAGAGAAGTTTTGTTTAAAATAAAGAAAAAAAAAAAAACACATACAATTTTCAATGAAGATACCAAATCTATTATTCCCCCTTTTACACGTGCAAACTGTGTGAAAATAAAATGCTTCCCACATAATGGAACAAAAAAACATTTTTTAAACAAATAAATAACCATTGAAAGAAAAATTTGAATAGCTGCTCAGACATTTCTGTCAGTATTTGTAGACACATCAAAATGGAACAGAACTTGCAAAGGACTTGCATAATTACTGCCACGTATGTAAATTAATTGTCCAACCATATTATAAAAAGAAATCAGATATTTAAATGAGAGTCTTGATCTAAATGTAACCAATATATTTGCTTTTGTACAGTGATTTTCCTTTATTCTTATAATTTATGTTGCCTTTACTATGTTGAGTTTTGGCCGTAAACCTACCTCGTATGCAACAGGAATGTGTAGTAAGAGGTACATAGGATTTTATTGACTTCTCTTTCATAAAAGCAGATTGGTTTATCATTGACTTGCCCAGTCGGCTAGTTTACAGTGATGTATGGCCTCCAAATATTGTCACCTGCCTAATTGTCCTAAATGGCTGCCCCATTATTAATTCTATCTGGAGCATGGCTGCTAGACATGTTACAAAGGTTGGGAGGCTGATGAATGAGACCCCTTCCAGGGAAGACCATGGTGGCTGTTTTATGTGGCTTTCACCCCAGAGAACACACTATAAATCTTTCTTGATTTTAACCACGTTTAGCCTTACAGTCCCTCCAGGCTAGAGATGTTGTGTTAAGATTGCTCTGGTGTACCAGTGCCTGGAACAGCTGCTCCTAAATACAGGCAAGGCCTTGTCAATTAAAGCATTGATGAGCAGGTCCATGCATCCCTCGGGCATCTTAGCTGCCAGTACCGTGCAGCCCCTACAATTAGTATCCAGTTGAAATAGACCTCCAGGGCACCGATATACAAGCAGCATGGGAAATATAGAGCAGCAGAATTATAAAGATAGTGCATTTCTGAGAGAGACATATGACCACATCAGTGGATGATACTAAACAGACAGGCCTCCAGATCCCTGTCACTGGAAGGCTGCAGATCTCCTTTTATACATTCTCTTTGTGCTACAGCCAAACTGAGATACAGAAGGCACGCATGGAAATGTGAAATACAAAAATACATTCATTCGTCTATGTGAGCCTGTGACTTGAAGTTTCTGTTGTCTGACCATGACACCTCCAGCAGCTGCTGGAATGCCTTGCACCCAGGAGGCTGCCCTTTGGCCCAGAGGGAGCTGGACAGGGCAGCTTGCTCCAAGGAGAAGGAGAGAAGAAATCTCAGGTCAGAGAGGCCAAGCTGCCATTCTAAGACAGCCAGAGCATTAGGAGGCCAGCAAAACAAAAACCTCAAGCATTAGGAGGCCTGCCCCATCATTAGTGGAGCTGTTTGTGCAAGTAATTAGGAACTTGGTATCTAGGGGTGAAAATACTTGTTGTACAAGGCCCCTATGAAGAATGGAAAGGTTGGGGTATCCAGAGAAATATCACAGTCCATGGCTATGGTGACCCGTAGAAGTTCAAGAACAGAACAAACAACCAAGTGCAAATGGGGACAGCATCCAAATGGGGGCAACAAAGGCGACAGGGCATTAAGAAATGGTTTGGCATTAAATATGGAAACAGTCAGGGAAAAGGGCAAAGAGGTCAATAAAAGTCAACAAGAGAGCAGGTTAATTGGATAAAGAATTTAATATCAAAAATACATAAATCTCAAAGTGAGGGCAGTGGCATAATAGGAAGAAAAGAAGTGAATGTCAGAGTCAACATTCAGTACATAATGGCACCAAGAAAATGGTAGCACTAGCTTGTTAACATTTAACACAACAGTTAACAGGGGAAGAAAGGGGTAAATAGCCATGTCTTCAATAGTGAATATAATGAAAGAATTCCTCATGTCACGCGGGGTAAATAGATGGTCTTTTCACTGATTCTATTCTCTGGCAAATACACACATTTCCTTGAATTTAACACAAGATTTACCCTGTGCTATTTTTTCAAGTTTTCCACAACTGCATAAACATTTCATAGGAAATAAAACTGTGAATATTAGGTAGGGAACTGTGGCCCATAAACACGTGGAAGTTTATGACGTAATATACACTTAGTAATACTTTTTTTAACATTTATACATATAACTCTGTATATCTATTTTTTTATAGCTTAAGAATCAAATTTTGCACATTAGGCAGCAAAAGGGAATCATTTTACACAGAGCTACACAACTGGTGGTGGTTACATTTTCAGTCAGTGGTCAGGCAGCCAATGTGGAAAGCTGTGAGAGATCTGCTCTTGTGAGTTACACACTTTTGCCATCCTGCTTTATGATATATACAATACCTCACACAATACTGGAAGAATATGAATTATTAAAGTTAGAACATCAATGGAAAAATTTAACAAATTGTTTTTGGGGTGCCTGTGAAACCAAGTATAGTGTGTAAGTGACATGCTGTATGTACATCACTTGCAGCCTATCTGCATCAACAAAATGTTTATACTCTAAAGCCACAGCAAAGCAGATATGCTACAGATGTGCCTATTCTGCCAATTATAAGTATTTTTTAAAACTGAAACACTTAATTTGATGGCATATAAGAACCAAAAATGTCCTTCTGGTTTGCATATTCTATCTACCTAAAAGTTTGGCTTAATTAAGACTCAGGATAGCCTTATGCTTATCCCAGGCATGTTTTGTTTCCTTTGTTGTTATTTAGTCGTTCAGTCACGTCCGACTCTATGGACCACAGCACACCAGGGGCATCTCTCAATCACTGCCCCTCTAAGCTCCATCAAGTTCATGTTCATTGCTTCAGTGACCTCATCTATACATCTCCTCCTCTGCCGTCCCCTTCTTCTTGTGCCCTTAATCTTTCTCAGCATCAGTGTCTTTTCTAGGAAATCATGATACGGCCAAAATATTTGAGCTTAAGCCACATGATCATACCTTCTAGTGAACAGTTTGCCTTGATTTCCTGAAGTATTGATTTATTGGATCTTCTTGCAGTCCAAGGGACTCTAAGCAGTCTTCTCCAACACCACAATTTAAAGGCGTCAATTATACAGCGTTCAGACTTCTTTATGGTCCAGCTCTCACATCCGTATGTTACTACTGGGAATACCATAGTTCGAACTATGCAGACATTTGTTGATAGTTTAATATCTTTACTTTTTACTAACTTATCCAAGCTTGCCATAGCTTTCCTCCCCAGAAGCAAACGTCTTTTAATTTCATGAATATAATCACCATCTGCAGAGATCTTGGATCCAAGGATAATAAAATCTGTCACTGCCTCCACTTCTTCCCCATCTATTTGCCAGGAAGTGAGATTGCCGTTTGCCATGCTCTTCATCTTTTTAACGTTGAGCAGCAGGCCAACTTTTGCACTCTCTTCTTTTACCCTCATCAATACGTCCTTTAGTTCCTCCTCACTTTCTGCCATCAGAGTAGTATCATCGGCGTATCTGAGGTTGTTGATATTCCTTCCAGCAATATTGATTCCGGCTTTGGATTCATCCAGTCCAGCCTTACGCATGATGTACTCTGCATATCAGTTGAATAAATAAGGTGACAATATACAACCTTGTTGCACTCCTTTTCCGATCTTGAACCATTCTGTTGTCCCATGTTCGGTTCTGACTGTGGCTTCTTGGTCGACATACAGATTCTTTAGGAGGAGGATGAGATGATCTGGTACTCCCATCTCTTTAAGGACATGCCACATTGTGTTGTGATCCACACAGTCAAAGGCTTTAAAATAGTCTATGAAGCAGAAGTTAATGTTTTTCTGGAACTCTCTTGCTTTCTCTATTATCCAGTGGACATTGGCAATTTGATCTCTTGTGTATCTTCCTCTGCGGTACCCGGCTTGCACATCTGGTAGTTCCTAGTCCATATATTGTTGGAGTCGAGCTTGTAAAATCTTAAGCATTACCTTGCTGGCATGTGAATTGAGTACAATTGTTCGATAATTGGAGCACTTTTTGGCACTGCCTTTTTTGGGGATTGGGATGTAAACTGACCTTTTCCAGTCTACTGGCCATTGTTGAATTTTCCAAATTTGTTGGCATAAGGCAAGTAACACTTTCATCTCCTGTAGAATTTTGAATAGTTCAGTACGGATTCCATCACCTCCTGCAGCCATAACTGTGTTTAACCCTACCACTTATTATTATCCATTTCTCTCACCTTCCTGTACCATACAAAAAAACCTTTAAATTGTAAGTTTGCATGGTGCTTTAGGGAAAGCACTATGGACACCGGATTCTGAGCTCAAAGACAGGGCCCTCCATTCTATGCAATGTGTTAATATTGAATTTGTCTTTGCCTGGAAACTAACTTATGTATAGCACTACGGATTATGTTGGCGCGTTACAAATAAACAATAATAATAATTGTATGTATCAAGCCAACATATTCTACAGCACTATATAAGGCTTAAGTATAAAGAAAAAAATACAATATAAAACACATGGCAAAAAGTGGTGGGCTTATCTACTACCCTCTTAGTGAAGTAGTACTTTGTCATATTACTCCTATATCTTCCACCTTCCAACTTCCAACCTCTTGTTCTTGCATTCCTCCTTTTCTTGTAGACACTGTCCATTTGAACTTAATTAAATCCTTTATTTAAAGATTTCTATTATATTACCTCTCTCCCATTTGTCCTCTAAGCTATACATATCCAGGTCATAAAGTCCATCCTTTAAGACAGAATGCTCCTTCTGAGTTATAACAAAAATGTAATGACATTGTTCATAACTCTTATTTTCCTATATTCATTTTGTATTGAATATAATGTACATTGTAAATTGTGCCTGCCCATTAAGAATTACTCTTCATCACCATTTGAGTACTTGAACAGTTGTCATCACTAAGTAAGCGGTAGTTAGAGTGATCATCAATGATCTCATAATAATGAAATCCTATTAGTGAATATAGTGAAAGGGCCTGCATGAAGAGCAATAATACGCAGTATTCCATTGTGCCCTTCACAATGCATCTTAGTTATCCTAGCCCAATATATTTATTCTGCTGTGGTTTAACATATTTATCATTAAAATGTTGACTGGACAAAAAAATAAGACTGCAGAAAAATAACTATAACAAATTAAATATAAAATAGTCTGCCTTCTCTTACCATAGAGATTTTTTGTATTTCCTCTATAACTGATGTGTCATGTAAACCCTTATTCTAAGCTGTAGCATCTATGTCATGCAGGAATTTATATTACTGAGTATCACACTGAGAAAAATATTGATTTAACTAATCAACATATTGATAATTAAATAGCAGGTTTACTAGGCCTTAGATTTCAGCAATTGCTTAACTGGAGGCTTCAAGCTGGGCATAGGATCAGGACATATAAATATATATTTGAAATGCACCATATGGTCAGTGTTGGTTCATACAGAGCTTTCCCAGAATGTTACGTGTGTAATAGCTTTGTTATGGGTTTTGGATCAATGTCTCAGTGATTTTTGAGTAGGTTCATGGGGTCAGCAGAGATAGGCCCAGCATGAGAGGCCTACTGTGGTATTTAGGGATACTGTCAGCTAGGAGCAATAATTGCAGCAGAGTCCTGGTGCCTGGCCTGGTGCGAGG
>CM050163.1:77134972-77139972 GCA_027410445.1 Discoglossus pictus
AATATATAAATATGATTGTATCTGTGCTAACTGAAATATTAAAAAAAACTTTCTGCAGGTTGATAAATATATTATAATTATGATTTTCAACCAAGCAGGTGCAATCTTGATCCAGAAATGTATTTATTGGATATGTGAAAGAACCACTGTAAGTGTATGTGCTGAATGTGTTATATTTAATATGATGTGTTGCAGGATTGCATTTTAAATAATATATTCATAAATAAAATATTGATAAAAGTGGCAAGAAACACATTATTAATAAAACTAATAATCAAATGAATCTGTCTGCAGTCCATTAATTAATAGGATACTTTATAATACTTTAAAATACGTTTCAAAATAGCATCCCAGAATTTTGTTTTGTTCTTGTTTTTTTTATAGTGTTTGAAAATATGTTTTTATTTCTTTTTTTGCATTATTGTAATAGAGTTGTGGGATGTGACTGAAACTCACTAAATACTAAAGTGACATGGAATACAATGTTATTTTGTGCTTTAAAGTTACCAAAGTTGTATATTGCATGGAAAATATTAAGTGATACTACACTGAAACATAGGTTACGTATGCCTGGAGATCTCATTGGATGGCAGGGGCAAGCCCTCAGATCAGTTACAAATGTTAATATTTTTTATGATTGGAGCTTCATTTAAAAAAAAAAAAAAGATGAAAACACGCAGAGTATATTGCATATAAGAATAAGGTTAATTTCTGGAAGATGTCACTTGATGTACACAAGATCTTGCAATGTTAGATGTCACTAAATCAGATGGAATCAGTTGGATTCCACATGATCTGCCTTATCCTCTCTTGATTCCCATTGGATTTTAACCTAATGCACAAGTGCCCCTTCCTGGACATAAGTTATTTCCACAGCAGAGCTCTCCCTTGATCTGCATTATCTTGTCATCAATCTGGTGTCAGGTCCAGGCATTGATCACATTGCTTTTCCTCCCATTTCTCTGCTGATGCTGTCTCTTTATTTAGGGGCAGAATGATTTCTTTAGCTATTTGCTTTGCGCTCTTTTCAGTGGTGCTGGACACAAGAAGCCCCCGGTGCCCCCTCTATCCTGATGTCCTGCCCTGCCTGTCACTTCTGTCCTTTGTCCCTTTCTGTCACATCGCTGGACATTCCCCAGCCCCAGATACACTGGGTTATATCTATCTATCTATCTATCTATCTATCTATCTATCTATCTATCTATCTATCTATCTTTCTTTCTTTCTTTCTTTCTATCTATCCATCTATCTTTCTATCTATCTATCTATCTATCTATCTATCTATCTATCTATCTATCTATCTTTCTTTCTATCTATCTATCTATCTATCTTTCTATCTATCTATCTATCTATCTATCTATCTATCTATCTATCTTTCTATCTATCTATCTATCTATCGATCTATCTATCTGTGTCTGTCTATCTATCTATCTGACACTAATATCTATCTATCTATCTATCTATCTATCTATCTATCTATCTATCTATATATATATATATATATATATATATATATATATATATATATATATCTTCAAATTATCTTGCATGAACTAAATCCAAGCAAGCCAGCTTGGTGTGTGGTTCTGTTTGTGAATTCAAGAGTGACATAATGTGGGTCTGATGGTGAGCCCAGAATAAGAGTGTGAGCATGGAATGTGAGCCCAGAATATGAGTGTGAGCATGGAATGTGAGCCCTGAATATGAACGTGAGCAGGGAATGTGAGCCCAGAATAAGAGTGTGAGCATGGAATGTGAGCCCAGAATATGAGTGTGAGTATGGAATGTGAGCCCAGAATATGAGTGTGAGCAGGGAATGTAAGCCCAGAATAAGAGTGTGAGCATGGAATGTGAGCCCAGAATATGAGTGTGAGCATGGAATGTGAGCCCTGGATATGAATGTGAGCAGGGAATGTGAGCCCAGAATAAGAGTGTGAGCATGGAATGTGAGCCCAGAATATGAGTGTGAGTATGGAATGTGAGCCCTGAATATGAGTGTGAGCATGGAATGTGAGCCCTGAGTATGAATGTGAGCAGGGAATGTGAGCCCAGAATAAGAGTGTGAGCATGGAATGTGACCCCTAAATATGGATGTGAGCAGGGAATGTGAGCCCAGAATAAGAGTGTGAGCATGGAATGTGAGCCCTGAATATGAGTGTGAACAGGGAATGTGAGCCCTGAATATGAGTGTGAGCATGGAATGTGAGCCCTGAGTATGAGTGTAAGCAGGGAATGTAAGCCCTGAATATGAGTGTAAACAGGGAATGTGAGCCCTGAATATGAGCTTGAGCAGGGAATGTGAGCCCAGAATATGAGTGTAAGCATGGAATGTGAGCCCTGAATATGAGTGTGAGCAGGGAATGTGAGCTCTGAATATGAGTGTGAGCAGGGAATGTGAGCTCTGAATATGAGTGTAAGCATGGAATGTGAGCTCTGAATATGAGTGTGAGCATGGAATGTGAGCCCAGAATATGAGTGTTAGCATGGAATGTGAGCTCTGAATATGAGTGTGAGCAGGGAATGTGAGCCCTGAATATGACTATGAGCAGGGAATGTGAGCCCTGAATATGAGTGTGAGCAGGGAATGGGAGCCCTGAATATGAGTGTGAGCAGGGAATGGGAGCCCTGAATATGAGTGTGAGCATGGAATGTGAGCCCTGAATATGAGTGTGAGCAGGGAATGTGAGCCCTGAATATGAGTGTGAGCATGGAATGTGAGCCCAGAATATGAATGTGAGCAGGGAATGTGAGCCCTGGATATGAGTGTAAGCAGGGAATGTGAGCCCTAAATATGAGTGTGAGTATGGAATGTGAGCCCAGAATAAGAGTGTGGGTAGGGAATGTGAGCCCTGAATATGAGTGTGAGCATGGAATGTGAGCCAAGAATACGAGTGTGAGCAGAGAATGTGAGCCCAGAATAAGAGTGTGAGCAGGGATTGTGAGCCCTGAATATGAGAGTGAGCAGGGATTGTGAGCCCTGGATATGAGTGTAAGCATGGAATGTGAGCCCTGGATATGAGTGTGAGCAGGGAATGTGAGCCCAGAATAAGAGTGTGGGCAGGGAATGTGAGCCCTGAATATGAGTGTGAGCATGGAATGTGAGCCCAGAATAAGAGTGTGAGCAGGGAATGTGAGCCCAGAATAAGAGTGTGGACAGGGAATATGAGCCCTGACTATGAGTGTGAGCATGGATTGTGAACCCTGAATATGAGTGTGAGCATGGATTGTGAGCCCTGAATATGAGTGTGAGCATGGAATGTGAGTCCAGAATATGAATGTGAGCAGGGAATGTGAGCCCTGAATATGAGTGTGAGCCAGAATGTGGATCTGAGAGTGAGTGGGGAATGTGGGTCTGAATATGAGGCAGAGGGTGGGTCTGAGTACCCTTCTTAAATGGGGATTTAGTAGGGGAGCTTAGCAAATATTTTAATGAGGGGCTGAGCGTGGACATGGACTAGATCTTCATATTCAGCTAATACTCTGAAGTACTAGTTGCTAACAGCATGATTTTTGTACTGAACAATTTACACATTCATATCTTCTGTTTTTATTCCAGTATCCTCACAAAAGGTGAAACACAAAATGTAATCTGAGTGATTTACTGATTTAAATGAAGCCAAAATGCATCTATTTATCTCTCTCTCTCTCTCTCTATCTATCTATCTATCTCTCTCTCTCTCTATCTATCTATCTATCTATCTATCTATCTATCTATCTATCTATCTCTCTATCTATCTATCTATCTATCTATCTATCTATCTATCTATCTATCTATCCATGTATCTATCTCTCTATCTACCTTTCTATCTATCCTTTCAGCATTATATTACATCTGATACATCATATTAAGCCCTGTAAACATGTACACAAATAGAGTAAACAAGTAACAATACATTTGTACACAAAAGATACCAAGCCCAATACTCTAAACCAATGAGTAGCTTTAGTAGAAAACTCTTAAAATGTACAAATCTCTCCTACACCTTATAAATATTTTAAATATCAATCCTCAATTTTTTTTTAATTTTAAATAGTTTTATCTAAGAAGAAACAATTCAAAATACTCGTCAATAAAAAGTCGGCAAGTTCCCTCTAACCACAAATCAGTTGTAGCCTGGCACCCCACAGTCTCACCGACACTTACTGCCTATTTTCAGTAGATTTATTTGCAATAAGGCTCAGTGGCAAATTGGTAATTAAAGCTAAAATAGCACATTATAATAACATACGGAAAACAATAATAGTAAATTCCCGAAGAGGTGATTTTGCCCCAGGATTACACAGCAGGTACTTGGAGTAATGGGAATGTTTATTGGTATGAAAGAATAAAACAAATAAATTACCCTCATTACACCCATAAATACTCATCTGAACAAGGCAAATATTGTGGCCGCTTGGGAAGAACCATTATATTAGAGGAATATTGCCCATAATTGTCCATAAATTCTAATTCTAATTGTTCAGAAATCATGTTTTATAATTTTTACATATTTATAGACTATTTATCTCCAAATGATCTCCTAACTAAATCCCTAATTACACAGGAATATCTTTAGTAAAGTGTTTGGGAATATTAGATTTTTCGGGTCACATTTACTGATTTATTATCTATAATATTGGACAATATAACAATGCAGTATGGAGCATTTTGCTAAGGCACAATTTAATATTTTTTATAAAATCCATTTAGCAGAATTTAATATGAAATAAAACACGTATATTTTATAGAAAAAGTTTGCAAGTAAATGCGACAAAATGCAACATATTTACTAATGATTCGATAGTAGAATTTTTATATAAAAAACATAACCTTTTTCAAAGAAAAATATAGATAAACGCCCTTTGTCGCACTTGCCCAACAATTTAATTTAGAGGATTGAAGATCTTAGGATCAGTTCTCAAATCCATCTGAACCATGTAAATAAATAAATATATATATATATATATATATATATATATATATATATATATATATATATATATATATATATATATATATA